>MU224254.1:5833846-5847742 GCA_018584345.1 Thuja plicata | reverse complement strand
TATATATAAAATTAAACTTACTTTTATTATAACTATAGAACTTTCTACATACATTTCTAAATGTACCATTTTTCATATGCGTATGCTTTTCAAATAAATTAAGTGTACATATATTTTATTTTTCATGTCTTTTTAATTCTTAATTCTTAATCTTTATTTTTTCTTTTGATATAACTATTTTTTGGATCCACATTGCCTTAACTCCTTTCTCTTCTCTTCTTGCTTTTCATTTTTTAGTCATCGCATAACTGCCTCCTCTTACCTCTTTTTAAAGCTCTTTTTGTAATTCAATCCATTGCTCTCCTTTGTTAGATAAAATGTCTATTAAAGATACACATGATTAAAATAAAAAGCCATCTTTCATTTAAGATAGTCGAGACTAAGCACACTTACACTTACCTTTGGTCCACACTCTTGCAACAATCCATTAATCCAAATCTTTTTGAACTTTGAATCATCCATCTAATTCTCAATTTCAATATTGATAAATTTGTGTCTTGTATATACTTAAATTGATTATATATTGATTTAAACTAATAATGTTATATTGTGTTATATAAGTAAATTGTCATTTATGAATGTTTTGAATTTTCACAAATTTTCATAGTAGTCAAGTTTATTTTAAAAAGAATATTATCATTTAAAACTACACACCTACATAATCGTTAAACTTAATCCTTTATTACCTACCATTTATTCTCAATTTTTACTCTTTTTTTTTTCCAGTTATCTAATCTCTAAAGATACACAACAATTTCTAGAGAGATAATTTAAAGATTTAATTTCTTCAATAAGCACATTTTTACTTTTCTGCCATGTTTCTTCTCAAAATTCAATTCCTTCCCTACTAATGCTAGATCTAAGTTTCATCTCCTTTTTCTTCGTATCATTTATAGAAAACTAAGCCCATTATTCTTCATTATGTTGGCCAACTTAACATTAATGAGGTAGTTATGCTTTAATTGAAAAATTGATGTCTGTTAGTTTATTAAATTATGAGGGTATAAATTTAGTTAAATTAAATTTAACTATCATTTCAAAAGTTTTTTTTTTTTTCTAAATTTGTATATTACTATTGATAATTATGATACATTTGATTGACATTCTAGTTTTTGAAAAACATTATTAGAGGGATTTTTTAAGTTCGACTCTTAAGAAATTTTATTTTAGTATTATGCATGTGATAATTATGGATTGTAGGAATTATTTGCTAAAAAATATAAAATATAAATTTGATCATATACTACATCACTCCATTAATCTCTATATATCCATTTTTATTATTAATTAAATAAAATTAATTAGTTAACTATCCTATCCACTCAATCTCCTAAAAAATTAGTTAAATAAATTTGAATTATGAATTCGATTGTTTAATCATTGTAGTATCTTACTCTATAGTTCAACCTTAATTAAATATTTATTTAATTGATTTCATCACTCATATCCTTTTTTTCTAAAAAAATTACAAATTATTTATTCAATTACAAGTTCTCCCTCAAATCATTGGTTGGCTAAAAGATAATTAGTCACTTGCATAACCTTAAACATCAATTGCCAACTCAAGTATACACATGGCTTCATGCATGAACAAGGTTCCATTAAATATTTTCATCAATCATTTTCATATATTCAATAAAAAAATTTGTCATCCAAATTCCTTAAATCACATATCACCTTATGTGTACCAATCATAAAGTGCCACTTGGAGACTTCTCATGCATCTAGTCCTCTCAAGCATATTGGAAGGACTATGGAAAGTTGGGACTGAGAGAGGAGGGGTGAATCAGTACCACAAAAACTTTTATAACTTAAACTGTATACTGCTGCTGTTGTTTACCGAATTGAATAACTTGAAATAAAACTAATATAATGCTTATGAAACATACCATCAAACCAGTCAAGTAAATGAAGTCATAACTCCATTATTTTGTTTACGCAAAAATCCTTGGTTAGAGGAAAAAACTACGGTGGGGATGACACCCACAACCTTCACTAACTACAGTATAAAGGGTGCTCGGTTAGAGATTACATAGTTTAGCCATTTTGATAGCTTACCCGGTTAAGAGTATAAAAAGACTTGTTAGTTCTACCTGGTTAGAGGATTTTACAATCTCTACACTTAGAGATGTACCCTGTTAAAGGTTTTACGAATATCAAATCGGTTAAGATCTACCCAGTATTGGGATTTCTAGCTCTCAATACAATATTATTAACAACTTATACATGTCTGCTATGTTACATCAATTACAAATGTTGATTAGAATCTATGTGCTCTAAAATATTGTGTTACCTCATTTACAATCTATAACACTGCTTAGATTTACTCTGCTGTAGTAAGGTATCAGCTTGGTGCGCTTTGCTCTGGTTCCTGTTCTTCAATAACAAACTTCTCTGTACTCTGTCTCAATCTGCTATTTCATGTCTTTATTTCTCTATAAATCATCCTTTAAGTGTAATATTTATTGTCTCTTAAGCTTATACATTAGGTTGCTGATAAATTATTCGACTGTTAGATCTTCGTTTCCGCTTGGTGACTGTGTCACTTTTACCTCAGTACTTAGTGTTTTTCTTGGAAACAACAATATTTGATTGACCAATTAATCTACTCCTCAGATATTCTCTTTGAATTATTTTGATTGTTGATCGTGTAACAAACTCATATTCGTGCATTGTAGAGTCATAATTAATACGGTAACAATGTATTAAATGTGTCCTTATCACTTTAGAATCACTTAAGTAACTCGGTAGAGTAACTTATCTTTGCTTAATTAACTTGTTCTTATACTACTTGATAACTGTCAACTCGTTGTACTATCTATGCGCTCGGTGTTTGGTAATATGTGTTCTCTCGGTGTAGTGTCTACGCTTTATCGACTTCACTCTCTTGCTTGGTGTACATTATCGAATACTCATATATTTTCTTTTCTTCTTTTCACCGTTGAATCTTCTGACAAATATGACTTTGTCTAAACTAATGACAACAAAATATCCTATAGAGATAACAATCTCCCACGTTAACATCAATTGAGCATTTTGACAAAAACTTCAAAGTCATCAAAACTTAGTAAGTCCCCCTTGGATGTCACTCCCTATACAAAGTATGTACAACTCTTCTCTTCCTTCTTTTTTCATATATACTTTTTTTTTTTATTTTGTAATATTTTGGCTTTATTTTATTTTATTTTATTTTCAGAACTATCTATATTTCCCCCCTTTTTGACAAAAAATCTCAACAGTAAAACTTAAATATAAAAATGTGTTTGTAGCTCTATTGTTACCATGCTAGTACAGTCTGCTAAGTATCTCAGAGATTCTGTAATATCACAATATGTTCATTTATATCTATCAATAAATCAACTATAGTATCCAGAGTGCTAACCTCTAGAAAGCTTGCTAGTTCTTTGCCTTTCTTCAAGTGTATTTGCATTGACTGCATCTGGGGAATAATTATTACTTGCAGCTCAAGCAATTCTAGTCTCAACTTGTCTTCCTCCTGTCTCAATGAGAGTTGTGTTAGAATAACTGAGAGCCGGGGGGGGGGAATCACTGGCCTAAAAAATATTCCAATAAATTAACCCAAAAACTTATTACCACAATTATAAGCCTCTAGTTATCTTCAGTCCTAAAAGATGACTTCCTTTAGATAATCTTATCAATTAACTCCTGCTCGGAGTTCTCTGTAAAATATTATTCTTTATCTTTACCGATTAGCAATCTTTCATTTACCAAAATATAGTAAATTACTTAGTGTATACTAATTAATCCTATTTTAGTAATGTGTAAATAAAAACATGAAAGCAATGACTTATAAACACATTTGACAGATGGATTTTTAATGTGGAAACCCTATTAAGGGAAAAACCACTTGGGACCGGTAACCCAAAATTTTCACTCTTTTGAAGTGAGCTCGGTGAAGATCCAACCCTGTTAAAGGTTACAAACACACTGTTAAGTGCGACCTTGTTAGAGGATTTATCACTTGATATATGGTATTTCAATATGATATCTTCATGAATTAACCTTTTGATACTCCTTGGGATGTATCTCAATATATAAAGGATTTGTTTAGACCCTGCTTGGTTAAGAGACTTCCTTGAGTCAATGGTTAAATTGAAACAATATATGATCTGTTCATATAAAAAACTATGCTTTGCAGATGTTCAGATATATTGTAAGATCATAATACCTTTCTGATCAATGTATTCTATCAATACCTTTGCTCCACTCTTTCTTCTCGGTGATGTTGTGCTTCTTTGTTTCTCGATGTCCGCGTAAATCTTTAGCTCTTTTCTCTAGCTTGATTGATTAGGACTGTATGAATTTGTTCTTCACCAGTATTCTCTTCAACATATTCTTCTCTAATCACCCCTAATTCATAATGAATTAGCTTGTCTCTTTATAGACATTATTTCACCATTTTTAGGTCTTAGTCTTTCTTGTTCTTGATGTGATCCAAAAATCTTGCCTTTCTTGCTTTAAAGATTTACTTCACTTTTATCCCATATATTTCTCCTTGACAACTGGAATAAAACAACTTTAAAACTCTCACTTATCTCTGGATTTAATCTTGTCGATAAAAATAATATCAACAACTAGTTAAATCCATATTTAGCTCTTGCCAACTAATCCTTTTGTCATTTATGAGCTTCAATTCTTTTCAGTATTTTAACTCCTTATTAGCTTTAGTCAACACTTCAGTTCTCCTTGGGCAACACTTCATTTCTCCTCGGGCATCTCTATCGGGGTTGTCTGTCTGTCAGGAAACACTGTGAAGTTCTGCTCAGGTTACTTTGATTCTTCTCATCGGTAATGCTTGCTTGGGTATCACTGTGACTTTCCTCTCGGGGTTCTCTATCCATCGGGGTGCACTGACCGTCGGTGTTTGTTGTCACTTAGTGCATACTGAAATTTTATGCATTAATGATAGCATAAACTTTATTTCTCTTGTTCTTTGAAGTCTTTGATACTTTGTATATAACCAATCAGATTATATCAAGTTGACATCAATGATAATACAATACATTAACTAATTTAATGTCTTGCATTAACTTTCGGCAGCTTGGTGATCATCAACTTAACATCTTCAAGCATTTGATCAATTATAGTTCATCAATCTCTCCCTTTGGCTTTGATGGAAACAAACTACATTAATACTAATATAATATGAAATATACCATCTGGAGTTCATCAATCTACCAATTTTTTTTTTTCTATAACCAATACAAATGTCTGGCTCTCGGTAAGTTCATATAGCTTAGATTTGTTTCTCGCAGAGTACTTTCTTCAATATTCAATCCCTTCACTGAATAGATGTAGCACCTTCTGATTCTGTTTCTTTCTATTTTGTAGGATCTCTTTATTTTATGTTGTCTCTCCCTTTGAATGTTCCTCTCCTCGATCATCTATTTTTCCTTTGACAACAATATAGAGTACTCTCTTCCTTAAGTCATTTCTTCCTTAAGTCATCTCTCCCTCATGATACTTCTCTCCCTTTTGATATTCTCTCCCTTATAGGTGACATCTCTCTCAAGTCATCTTAAGTCATCTCTCCCTTATGATAGTTATGATGGATATTTCATATGTAATTTCTCCCTTTGGATATTCTCTCCCTTTGACAACAATGTCAAAGTATATCCTTCTTCCTTTTTATAATATACTGCTTGAATTTCCCTATCCATCATCAATACAATGACTCTAGTGTTCGGCACAGATATGTACCTTGTATTGATGTATCTTTGAAGTCCATCTCTTTGCTTGCATCAACATCAATAATCTTCTAATTGTGTGTAGGTTGATGCAGCCTCCTAGTCAGCTTACTATCCAATAGATAAGGGTCGAACCCCTAGTCTCTTTCTTAGGTAATCAAATCTATCCTTAGGCAATAGCTTTGTGAACATGTCAGCTAATTGTTCCTTGGATTGAAAATATTCTAGTATCACCTCTTTCTCTTGTACTTGTTCTCTTAAGTAATGATACTTGATTGCAATATGCTTTGTCTTAACATGCATCACTGGATTATTAGAAATGTTTATTGCACAGGTATTATCACAATAGATAATTACTGGTTCAAGAATTTTCATGTTCATGATCCATGCAATATTAGAGCAGTTTGTAGCAGCAGCCACATATTCTACTTCTGCATTAGATTGTGAGATGCATCCTTGCTTCTTACTAATCCATGTGACAAGTTTGTCACCCATGAAGAATGTTCCTCTAGTTGTGTTCTTTCTGTCATCTAATTTTCCAGCTCAATTAGCATATGTAAAGACTTGAAGCTCAAATTTTCATTCTCTTTTATACCATAATCCATAGTCCTCGATGTTCTTTAGATATCTGAGAATTCTCTTGACAATACTCATGTGTGATTCTTTGGGATTAGCAAAGAATATTGCAACTATTGCAATTGCATGTGCTATATCTGGTCTAGTATGAACAACATACATTAGTTTACCAATAATTGATCTATACAAGGTCTAATTTAACTCATTTTTCTTATCTTCCTTTGTCAGCTTACATCTAGTTGCCATAGGTGTTCCAACTAGTTTGGAATATTCCATCTTGAATATCTTCAACACTTCCTTGATGTATTTGGATTGTGTAATATATATGCCTGCATCCTGTTGAAGAATCTGTAGACCAAGAAAGAATTTGATCTCCCCAAACATTGACATCTCAAACTCTTTTCTCATTTCATTAGAAAATGATTTCCATAACATATCATTACCCCCAAATATGATATCATCAACAAATATTTCAGTAATCAGAATATTATCATCAGAATCTTATTTTAAGTACATATTGCTATTTTCACTTGTTCTTACAAATCCAATACTTGTGAGATAGGAGTGAAGTCTTTCATACTAGGCTGTAGGTGCTTGTTTCAATCCATACAAGGCTTTGTGTAGTCTACAAACCATGTTTCTCTTGTTAGGATCAACAAACCCTTCTGGTTGTTTAGTGTACACCTCTTCTTCTAGTATTCCATTTAGGAATGCATATTTGACATTCATTTGGTATACCTTGAATCCTTTGAATGCAACATAAGAAAGTAAAATTCTTACTTTTTCTAGTCTAGCAATGGGTGCAAAGGTTTCTCCATAATCAATACCTTCTTCTTGTGCATACCCCTTGCATGCTAATCTTGCTTTGTTTCTTGTGACTTCTTTATTCTCATTGAGCTTGTTTCTGAATACCCATTTGGTACCAATGACATTCTTGTCATCTGGTCTAGGTACTAATGTCCATGTGTTGTTCTTCTCAATATGCTCTATTTATTCATTCGTAGCACTGACCCATTCTTCATTTTCTAGTGCAGTTTTAACAGATTTAGGCTCAAAATCACAAATTAAACATCTAGTGTTCATTGACTTACTTATTTTTCTCATTCCAGCCTTCTTGTCTCCCATGATCTAGTTCTGTGGATGGTGTCTTCTAACATACTTGGAAATTTCTGGTTCAATTCTTTTTTCATCATTCTGATCATCATCTTGACCTTCATTCTGATCTCCATCGCCCGGAACATCATTTTCTTGATTTTCCATATTTGCAGCCTGTTGCTCGGGAGCGATACACTATTGCTCGGTCAAAGTGTCAGGTTCTTCAATGTAAACAAACCTGTAGTAGTCTTTTTTTTATTTTCTACTTTCCTCATTATTTTTCTCTACGTATTCATCTATTTGGACATTTGCACTTTCAATGATTTGTTAGAGGATTTGTTAAGACATTTATAATGCTTTCTCTTGGTGGAATACCCTAGAAAGATTCCTTCTTCACTTTTGGAGTCAAGCTTTCCATTTCTATCATCTTTCAAAATATAACATTTACTACCAAAAATTCTAAAGTAACTTACATAGTGTGTGTAGCCATACCATAGCTCATAAGGTGTCTTTTTTGTGTCTTTCTTCAATTCAACTTTGTTCAATGTGTAGATAGTAGTACTGACAACTTCCCTCCAGAATGTTTGAGTGATGCTTTTCTCTAGCATCAGTATTCTTGCACAATCAACAATGGATCTATTTCTTGTTTCAGCAATCCCATTTTGTTGTGGTGTTCTTGTTGCAGAAACCTATCTTTTAAATCCATGCTCATTGCAAAAGTTAGTGAATTCAACAGAAACCAATTCTCCTCCTCTATTTGATCTCAAGCATTTCAATTCCTTACCACTTTGTTTTTCTACCATAGCTTTATACCATTTAAACATCTTGAATGCTTCTGATTTTTCTTTTAAGAACATAACTATCATCATTCTAGAGTAATAATCAACAAAGAGAATGAAATATCTATCACCATAGTAACTCTTTGTTCTCATGGTTCCACATAGATCAGTATGGAATAATTCTAGAATAGCATTAGATGTATGGGTTTTTCTCTTGAAACTAGACTTTGTCATCTTAACTTTTTGACAATTCTTACACATGATATGCTCGGGCTTTGACATGCTCGGTAAGCCTCTTACTTTCCTTTTATTTCTTATCTTAATCATGTTGTCAAAATTCACATGAAATAATATTTTATGCCACAACCATATGTCTTCGTTTCTATCCATCAAACAAGTGGTTTTAATATCATCAAGATAGAATAGGTTACCTTTTGTCTGTTCACCAGTTCTGATCAACTTTCCTGATTCATTAAAGATCTTTTCCTTTTTGTTCTCAAATGCAACTTGATGACCTGTGTTATTCAGATGTGAAACACTCAATAGATTATAATTAAGTCCTTTTACCCAGTATGCATTTTCACATTTGATTAGGTTATTCAACATTATAGTTCCTTTACCTTCAACTGGACAAGGTTTGTCATTACCCATTCTTACTGACCCACCATTATAATACTCAAAAGTTTTAAACTTTTTTTTATCAACGGTCATGTGGTGAGTACAACCACTATCTATAATCCAGACATCATTCTTACTAACCTTAGATATGAGTGCAGTTTCTACATACCTTTCTTCTTTGTCTGAATCATCCTTCATAGCCACAAATACCATCTCAATGTCTTCATCATTTTCAGTGTTAGTATCTCCAGCTCTGTTCTCAGCTAGGTAACAAGATTTCATCCCTTTGTCCTTGTATTCTCAGGTATCTCTTCTCTCAGATTGTTGGTTTCTTCGGTAATCTCTGTTATCACTTCTATCAAACTTCTTTTCATATGATATGTCATTACTTTTGTCTTCTTTTCTTTTGTTAGGACATCTACCAACAAAGTGTCCAATCTCTTTACAATTAAAACATACAAGTGGTAATTTATCTTTGTATCTACCTTTGCCTTTGTGCAATCTTCTAGCCATTAGTGCTTCAATCTCATCAAGATCTTGGTCATCACCATCACTTTCACTATCATTCCTCATAGTGTGTTTATGACTTCACTTACTTATTTTCAAAGAAGATTTGAATGTAGAATCAATAGATGGTAAGACACTGTTATCAAAGTTAATCATCTCAAATGAAATCAGTTTACCAACCAAACTATTTAGAGTGACATTATTGTTTGCTACTGCTCTCATTCCTTGTATAGTAGATACTCTAATAGCATATACATCCAGCAAGGTTCTTAGGATTCTACTTACCACTGTCTCTTCTTCAAGTACACCTCCAAATCCTCGGATAGCATTGACTACCTCTTTGATTTTGAAGCTGTACTGAGTGATATTTTATCCTTCTTTCATTCTTAGTTCATCAAATTTACCTCTTAGGATTTCTTCTTTAGCTCTTAATACATTAGGATCTCCTCCATGTACCAGCTTCAATTTGTCTCACATTTTCTTTGCAGAGGTGCAAGTTTTGACATCTTCAAATTCAGCATCAGAAAGTGAGGAAGCAAGTTCTGTCATCATAGAATTATTCTCATGATTTTCTCTTAATTTCTCAAGTGTGTGAGGTCCTGTAGGAAACACATATTCAGTATCCATGTATTGAGTAACATCATTTCCAATACCTGATAGGTGGAGTCTTATCTTTCTTTTCCATGATGCAAAGTTGTCCTTGTTCAACTTAGGCACATCTTGTTTTCTCATCTTGTGATCTTTAGTTTGAGCTATTAAACTCCCTTTCTAAGCACACAAGCTCTAATACCAATTATTAGAATAAATGAGAGGGGGGGGGGGGGGGGGGGAATCNGGGGGGGGGGGGTGAATCAGTGGCCTAAAAAATATTCTAATAAATTAACCCAAAAAATTATTACCACAATTATAAGCCTCTAGTTATCTTTAGTCGTACAATTTGAATGCCCTTAGATAATTTTATCAATTAACTACTGCTTAGAGTCCTCTGTAAAATATTATTCTTTATCTTTACCGATTAGAAGTCTTTCATTTACTGAAATACAATAAATTACTTAATGTATACCGATCAATCCTGTTTTAGTAATGTGTAAAGAAAAACATGAAAGCAATGACTTATAAACACATTTGACACATGGATTTTTAATGTCAAAAACCTATTAAGGGAAAAACCACTTAGAACTGGTAACAAATTTTTTTCTCTCTTCTGAAGTGAGTTCGGTGAAGAGCCAACCCTATTAAAGGTTACAAACATGTTGTTAAGTGTGACCTTTTTAGAGGATTTATCACTAACAGTTAATCACTTGATATCTGGCATTTCACTATGTTATCTTCATGAATTAACCTTTTGATACTCCTTGGGATGTATCTAAATATACAAAGGATTTGTTTAGATCCTGCTTGGTTAAGAGACTTCTCTGATTCAATGGTTAAATTGAAACAATATATGATCTGTTCATATAAACAACTATGCTTTGCAGATGTTTAGATCTATTGTAAGCTCATAATACCTTTCTGATCAATGTCTTCTTTCAATACCTTTTCTCCACTTCTTTCTACTCAGTGATATTGTGCTTCTTTGTTGCTCAATGTCCACAGAAATCTTCAGCTCTGTTCTCTAGCTTGTTTGATGAAGACTGTATGCAGTTGTTCTTCACCAGTGTTCTCTTCAACATCTTCTTCTCTAATAACCCCTAATTTATAATGAATTATCTTGTTTCTTTATAGACATGATTTCACCATTTTTAGGTCTTAGTCTTTCTTGTTCTTGACGTGATCCAAAAATCTTGCCTTTCTTGCTTTAAATCTTTACTTCAGTTTTATCCCGTATATTTCTCCTTGACAACTAGAATAAAATAAATTTAAAACTCTCACTTATCTCTGGCTTTAATCTTGTCAATGAAAAAATTATTAACTAGTTAACTCCATATTTAGCTCTTGCCAGCTAAGTCTTTTGTCATTTCTGAACTTCAGTTCTTTTTGGTGTTTTAACTCCTTGTTGGCTTCGGTCAACACTTCAGTTCTCCTCGGGAAAAACTTTAGTTCTCCATGGGCATCTCCATCGGGGATGTCTATCCGTCAGGAAATACTGTGAAGTTCTTCTCAGGTTACTTTGATTCTGCTCGTTGGTAATGCTTGCTTGGGTTTCTTGCTCGAGTATCACTGTGAATTTCCTCTTGGGGTTCTCTATTTATCAAGGTGCACTAACGGTCGGTGTTTTTTGTCACTTAGTGTATACTTAACTTTTATACATTACTGATAGCATAACATTTATCTCTCTGGTTCTCTGAAGTCTTTGACACTTTGTATATTACCAATTAGATTACATCAAGTTGACATAAATGACAATACAATAAATTAACTGATTTAATGTCTTGCATTAACTTTCAGCAGCTTGGTGATCATCAAATTAACATCTTCAAGCATTCAATCAGTTATAGTTCATCAAGTTGAATTACCATGAGTACCTGTATCTTTGAGTAGTGTGTCTAGAATTATGCGAGCTTGGTGTTTTTCTTTGCAAGTTTCTCAGTTAGCTCTTTCTGGGTATCTTCCTCCTTCTTAATGTCCTCGGTATAATTAGAAATAACACAAAATTTCTAAAATAATAAAATGATGGATTGCAATTGTTCTTCAACTATGGAACATAACTCAGAAAGAGATACCTTCGATATAGAAATGTTCTGCAGTAGGTCCTCCATCAATTTCTTCTCCATTGATGTCTTATGAATCTTCAACATATAATCTATCATGTCTTTTCTCGGTCCTTTTATTTGTTGGACAAGAGTTCCAACTATGTCTAATAGTGGCTCCGACTCATTAAGGGTAACTTCAGGAACTATTTACTGGAAAAATTGTTTCATATCTTCAAGAATATCCACCCTTTTCTTCTTCTGCAATAGCTTTTCCTGTTCAGATTTTTTTCTAACTAATCTCGCATAGATATCTAATTCCTTAGGATTCATTTTGTTGTGTTCTCCTACTGGTATTATGATAGGCTAACTCAAATCAATGAGTTTCTTTTTTTTCTTACTCTTCTTCTTCTCACTCAATTTTCTCTCTCTAGTAGAGCGTTTAGAACGTGATGCCATTGTTGCATCTGCTGACTCTGTATTGTGACTGGCTATGCTTTCCTCTAATTTCACCTCCTCTCGTTGTTTTGTTTCTTCTTTCACTACATCCTTGCCTTTTGTATTTGATTCTTGCATCATTTATTTTTCTGTATCTTGTGGCTTGGGATCATTCTGAACAGTTGATGTGTCAGTCATTCGTGTGTTAAGCTTTTGTCCTTCTATATCAGTTGGAGCTTCCAACTCAGTATGCTTCTTGTGTTTAGTCTCAATATACTAATACATTTGATAGCTATTTTCTACCTTTAATTTTGACCAAGGCCTTTTTTGGCTTGTTAGATTATTATTTTTTTGTTTATGACCCCGATTTCGTCAAAATTTTGACGATCCTGAGTTTGTTGAAAGTTCAACGAAAACGGGATATAAACAAAAAAAAGTTAAAAGTGAAACTCATTTTTAGTTCACTCGCGGGTGGGAGGAGGGAATTTCTGAGAATCCAACAAAACTTGTAGGTTAGGGTAGGTGAATATAATCATTTCCATGAATGTAGGGTTTGAGTTGAGTGATCTTAGTATGGAAATGAAATACATTTGAAAGTTTTAGAATCCTTACATTTGATTCTTGCATAGTAATATTATGATATGATCAGCTATGAGAGATTGATTATTGATTTAATAAACCATTCCCTTTGTGGATATCACTCATTGAGAATTTTGGTTTATATCGCAACCTTATAGATTCAAGTGCAGGCATTATACAGATGATCAGAGATGGCACCATATATCAAGCATAAACCATAATTCCATATCAGAGACGGCCCTAGAATAGAAGATTGCATAAGTCATATCAAATATCAAGCATATTAGAGACAACACTATCTGCCATTGATTATACTGTCATAACAACATATATTTCATTGTCTATCAAAGCTAGCTTGCAGGGTATGTGGATATTCCATATTGTTATTTCAGAGACAACCATTAATATATATTCAAACTGCTAAGTATCTATTGTAGTTGTAGCCTTTTTAAGATTCATTGTATTCCATTGTGGCATTGGGAATACAATTGTAAATATATATTATTCCAACTTCATTCATTGCATAATTGTTGCATCATACTACATTGTTCATTTATACTGCATACTTGGATAATAATTCATTAGTTCAATTTATCAATTTTAGCATTTGGAATTACCAGTCATATATATAATTGCACTATCCTTCAATAGTTTATTTCATAGCACTTGGAATTACCAGTCATATATACCTTTATATCTTTGCATTCATAATCACATAGATTTAGCCATAACATTGCTTTAGATCATGTAGTGTCCAAGATAACATAAAAATGGGACATTACAATCAATGTCACCAAATTTGCATCTACGAAAGTATAAGTACTCAAAGAATTAATGATTCACCAAAGTCCTTCCTTTCACTTTCTTCTAAACCTTAAGGGATTAATATGTTGTGATACTGATTGTGGCAGAAAGTGAAATTATCGGTATATTAGGTTGAACTGAGACCTCTATGTGGATGTTTTC
>MU224254.1:5787848-5820523 GCA_018584345.1 Thuja plicata | reverse complement strand
CTTTCTTTACGTGAAGGTTTTGGTAAAAATATTGGCAACTTGCTTGGATGTTGGGCAATAGTAGACTGATGACTTGTCCATGAATGAGATCCCCAATGTAGTGTATCTGGATGTCAATATGCTTGGTGCTTTGATGATGGATTGGGATACATGAGATTTGAGTAGCACATTGATTGTCTCAAAATATGATTGATGGTTCTTTATATTGAATACCAAACTCAATGAGAAAATTCTAAAACCAAATAGCCTCAGTTTTGGTACTTGGCTTCAATAGAAGATGGACCAATAACAAATTACTTCTTGCTCTCTAACAAAAAAGTCTTGAACCAAGTGAGAAGCTATAAGTTGAAGTCATGAACTTATAGCTTCTCACTTGGTTCAAGACCTGTTTGTTAGAGAGAAAGAAGCAATTTGTTATTGGTCCATCTTCTATTGAAGCCGAGTACCAAAACTGAGGCTATTTGGTTTCAGAATTTGTTTTTTTTTTAAATTCAATTTTTGTCAAAATTTTGACATTAATTGGTTGAAAGTTTGCGCCATGGGTTTGGCATCCTGGTCAAAACATAAAGAGTTTGGTCAAAATGTTTCTACCATTCTGTGTCGAAAGCTTGCATCATGGGTTTGGCATCCTGGATGAAATAGAAAGAGTTTAGTCAAAATGTTTTGACCATTTTGAGTCAAAAATTTTCAAACATTTCGAATGAGTTTGGTTGAAATTTTTTGAATATTTTGATGAACGTTGGGTGCAGTTTTGACAAATAATATGGGTGTTTGAATATGCTAATTTCGACCAGTTTGTGTAGAAATATTGATGTTAACAAGAATGTGTCGATCTTTCGACAATAAAAATATCGACAAAGCAATTTGTGGGTCTTTTGACCAATCTGCGTAGATAATTCAACCAATTTTCGTCGAAAATAGGGGCCAATTTTACTAGTAGTAGCCTCAAGCTTATCAACATTTACATTTCCAATTTCAACTGGTGGCTTAGTTTCCATAACTTGTGTAACATCAGTGGTACCAATCTGCATAGTATAATAGATTTTTATTTGTACCAATACGAGATCAGTACCCTTTTATGGTGCAACATCTATATCCATATACTCAGTGTCTGGTACTTAACAGTCCATTACATCTTCATCCTTTGACAACTCCTTTGCAGGATCAATATCCTCTGACACATCTTCAATGATTACTTCTGCATTATCAATGGTAAGATCAATCAGATGTATTTGGCCAGTGCTTTCCATTATTTTCTCAGTGATGATTTCACTTTGATTCTTTGGAGCATCAGTTTTATTGGTAGTATATATGTCAAATATATCTCTCCATTTTGCATTATTTTCCCTATCTACAGATATTATATCTCCATCCATGATTCTCAGGGCTCTTCCCTTGACTATAAATCTTCTTGCATATTTCTGTAGGTCTTCACTAATCTCTGATGGTGCTAGGTCAGGAACAATATGTACAAGTGACCTCTCTCACATTTCTATTTCAACAGTAAATGCGTACTTCTATCTAGCATCAATCCTATTATACAACTCATATGGTATCTTACTTTATAGCTCAATTGGAGTCAATCTATATCTCTTTAGTATTATTACCATAGCATCTTCAATCTTTTTCTTGTCTTCATCATTTATCTTCTCATACTTTTCTTGCCTAAATGCTCCAATTCTTTCTATATTCTTTAGCTCTTCCAAAAAATCATCTAGACTTCATGGAACTCTTGAAAAATCTGCTATAGGTGTAGACTTAGCTTCCTTATCTAATTTAGTTTCACTATCATCCTCAAGTCTTAGCTTTCTCTGTGAACTTATAGCTGATTTTCCTCCCCGGGTTATCCTATATGTTTTACCTTTCGGTTGAGAAATTATAGAAAATTATTTTTCCTTCTGTTTCACTGAAGATCTGGTATTTATTCTATTGCCTCTCATGATTGGTGAAGTTACAAGTGCCAGTTGTTTGTCAGCAATAATAATAGATTTTTCATTATTTGTGTCTTTAAAAATTGTCTCATCCACTCTTAATGTCTTGGATAGATTGTCCATCATTTTTCCTGTTTTCTTGACTACTTTAGGTATTACAATATTCTGCTTATTCCTCAATTTCACTTCTTCATAAGTGTCATACCTCTTAGCTTTGGGATCAACAGGTTTAGCAAGTAGTGCTTCAATCTCTTGTTATTCAATATCAATATCTAGTTCATAACCTGTCGGTTATGTCCATTCGGTTCTAGGCTCAATGAACTTGATAATACAAGTGTCAGTGTCAACCTGAAAACATATGTTATCTTGATACTTTGCAACTAGTTGAGGTGGTATCCTATACCTCTTGTACATTATTGCTTGGAACTTCAGAAAGTATTCAGACATGATAGCATAAAAATTATCTCCTAAACTCTGTATATACTCATATATCTAATAAAGAATAGGTCTTCCAGGGATCCAAACTACATCTCCAATGGAGGGAAATGAATTGTGACAATAGACAAAAATACATACCAATAATGAACCAAACTTCAGTGTGTTAGTCTTTGCTTTCCCGATTGTGTTCATATTGTCTTCTAATTTCTTCACCAAGATTTCATATACATCCAGTTTAAGTCCTTTCTTTACTAGCTTGTATGCCAAATCTACTACTCCACATAGTGCACCATCCACTCGGGATGATTGGAACACTTAGTATGATATGATATTAAAAGCATACCATAACTTGGGGTCTGTCACTGTGGATATTCTCATCCCTCTACCATCCCATTATGCTTTAGTAAGCTCAGTGAGCTTACCCGTGTCAATTTTCTTAGTGGATTTGGTCTTTTCTCCGATGGGGAGTCCAATAATGATATGTATTTTATCCTTAGTGATCTTGACATGTTCATCTAACCACATGAATTGGTCATGTACTTGGATGAGTACCATTCTTATCCATTCTATCTTAAAAACCCTTGGTAAGTGAACATCGTGTTTTGAACCTTTTCTTCCAAGTGAATATGCTCATCCTTCACTTTCCCATTCTTGCACAAATTGTTAAATGATGTTGTTGGTCCCATTGGGGGGGGGGGGGTGAATCAGAAAAATCAAACTTAAACTCTTAAAACTAAACTCACTAATTCACTCGATAAATACTAAATACAGTAAACAACGAATTCACCAAATAAAAAAAGAAGCAATCAATCATTCAAACTTATTAACATCAGAGTAACCATGTAAACATAAGATTTAACTCATTGACACATGATTTAATGAGGAAACCTAATTTGGGAAAAACCTCTGTGGGAATTGTAATCCACAATAAAAATGTAGCCTTCTAAAGTACGCTTGGTTAAGAACTTATCCTATTAAAGATTACAAAAACATTTGCTAAATGTGACCCTGTTAGGGGATTTACCTCAGATCTATTAAGATCTTCACCCTATTAGGAGTGGTCTTGTTAGATTTCTTTAAACACTCTTTTGGAATGTCACCTAAGTCTAGGTTTTACAAATAGGACAGTTAAATCCACTCGGTTAAGAGATTTATCTGTTACAAATATTAATAAAAAATAATAAACTTTGATCTATGAAAATAGAAAATCACTATTCTTGTACTCAGATCCTTTATGCTCAATTGAATACTGACATCTCATACTCCATTTATCTCTTTCTCAGACTAGATTTGTTAATCTATCTTTCTGTGTTCTTCTTGGTAAATGTTGTTCTTCAACTTCTTTCATTCTCTGTTCAATTCACCAGCAACCTTACACTATGTGTAATTATCATTCCTTATATAGACATAATTTTTCATCTTAATCTCCTTAATTTGATTTTCCTTCCTTTGGGCTCAACCATTTGATCATCTCCTTCATATTTCTCAACTCGTAAACCATATGACTTTTACTTCAGAACTTGTACTTTTCTTGGACCTTTCATAATTTTGTTTAATAGCTTGATCTTTGCCTTAGATCTTATCATTGAATTTTCCCATTCATAGATCTTGTGAAAAACTTCATTTAATTCATTTCCTCATCCAAAACTCATCGCTTCACATTAAATTCAATTTCATCATCATTTAATATCAATATATTTTACTCGGTAAAACTTGCTTTGCAACTTGGTAACTGACTTCTTCACTGCTCAGTGTCTAACTCATCTTAGACGCCCAGTGCTCGGTAACTATAACCAACTCACATAAAATTCTACTGACTGACTTAGTCCAGCTTGGTAAATTAACTCTTTTAGTCATAACTTTAATTCATTACAGTTCCCGACTTGATCAATCAAATGTACTGATTTGATAACATAAAATATATAGTATAAAACAACTATATCATCATTGTATGATATGTATTTGTCACCCATTTAACTTTTCCTCTTAAGATATAGTAACACAATAGAAATTCATTAATCAATTTCTTGACATCAATGAAAAAACAACAATTGATCTAACCATTTATACAATCATGATACTCAGTATCACTCGCGCTTCATCATTTCCATAATATATTCATTAGTTAATCAACAATCTCCCTCTTTGGCATTGATGGAAACCACTATAATAGTGTTATAGTAATTGATGATGGCAACTCTCAAATACATAATTGTACTCCCTCTGAGTTGATATATCTGTTTCCACTTTGATATTTCTTATCTGAATCTCCCTCTTGGATAAATATTCTATTTCTGTAACATACATTCTGAATCTCCTTTATGAGTAAATATTAGCAATTCATTCTTCTCCCTCAATATCTCTCTTTAGATAAATGTCATCAGTTCATAACTCTCCCTCTTTATTAATATCATTAATGTATTCTTATCCCTCTTTAACAATAATGCCAAAAATTCATACTCCTGAAAACTTGTTCTAGTAGTGGATTATACCTGACATGTACTCATAAAAAATTACACACAAAAATATTTTCACAACTTCAGGAATCACCTAAAGTGTGTCATACTAACATCAATTCTGAAATAGATATTCTAATAAAATATAGAATTGATGCAACATGCCTCATTCTCTTTAGCGAACATTAGATAGGGAAAGAACCCCTAATTTACCTCTTAGATACTCAAAAGCATCTTTAGGTAGTGGCTTTGTAAAGATATTAGCCAATTGCTCCTTTGAATTCACATATTCCAATTTCACATTCTTCTCTTGAACTTTCTCTCTCAAGTAGTGATACTTGATAGAAATGTGGTTGGTCTTTGAATGCATAACCAGGTTCTTTGATATGTTAATAGCACTTATATTATCACAAAAAATATTAACTAGATCTTTGGTCTCATCTTTCATACGTTCAAGTAATGCTTAATCCATACTATGTTTGCAAAATTAATAGCAGCAACAACATATTCAGACTTGTTAGTAGACTGTGAAATACAACTTTCTTTCTTTCTCAACCATGTAACCAATCTTTCACCTAGATAGAATGCGCCTCTAGTAGTAATTTTTCTATCATAAACATTTCCAGCCCAATCTGCATCAATGTATACTTGCAGATCAAAAGTACCTACTTTCTTGTATAGTAAACCAAACTCTTATGTTCCTTTCAGGTATCTCAAAATTCTTTTTACTGTAGACATATGTGTTTCCTTTGGATTAGAATAAAATCTTGCAACAATTCTAACAACATGTGCTATATCAGGTTTGCTATGAACAACATATTGCAATTTACAAATCATGGATTGGTAAAGAGTATTATCCACCTCTTGTGTTTCATCCTCTTTAGATAATTTACATCCAGTAACCATCGGTGTTCCAACAGGTTTGGAATCTTCCATACCAAAATTTTTAATAACCTATTTGATATACTTGGCTTGTGTAATATCGATTCCTCCAGTAAATTGTTTTATCAATAGACCTAGAAATAACTTAATATCTCCAATCATTGACATCTAAAAATCTTTTCTCATTTCATCAGCAAATCCTTTACATAAAGTGTCATTGCCTCCAAAAATAATATCATCAACACAAATTTCAGCAATCAAAACTTTATTGTCACTGTTACATTTCAAGTAAACATTACTGTTATCACTTGTTCTTTGAAATTCTATTTTGATTAGATAAGATTTAAATGTCTCATACCATGCTCGGGGTGCTTGTTTCAATCCATATAAAGCTTTATGTAACTTACATACCTTGTTCTTGTTTTTGTTCTTAATGAATCATTTAGGTTTCTCAATGTATACTTCTTCCTTAAGTATCCCATTAAGAAATGTAGACTTAACATCCATTTGATATACTTTGAATCCTTTCTAAGAAACATATGCTAGAATTATTCTAATTCCTTCCAGTCTAGCAACAGGTGAAAAAGTCTCTCCATAGTCAATTTCGTCTTGTGCATAACATTTGCAAACCAATCTAGCTTTGTTTCTGATAACTTCTCCATGCTCATTCAGTTTGTTTCTAAAAATCCATTTAGTACCAATAAAATTTTTGTCTTTGGGCATGGGTACTAGAGTCCATGTCTTTTTCTTCTCAATTTGATCATACTCTTCTTTCATTTCTTTCATCCAATCCTCATTATCTAGTGCGTCCTTAAATTTCTTCAGCGCAAATGAGGATATAAAACATGTATTGTCTCTATCCTTGCTTCTAGTCATCACTCCAACTTCCTTATTTCCAATAATATTTCTCAAGAAATAATTCCTTCTCACATACTTCACCAAAATAGGCTCGGTAGCTCTCAGTTCTTGAATTTCAACATTCAGTTATGTAACTCCTTGTTCATCTTCCTCGCTAGTAGGTGCTCTTGGCAAGGTTTTAGGGGCATCATGTTGTACATATAAAAACTTCTCATAATTATTAGGTTCCTTCTTACTGTCTTCATCATTCTTTTCTAAAAACTCATCAATTCTTACATTTGCACTTTCCACCATTTTGTTAGTAATCTTGTTTAAACATTTGTAAGATTTACTCCTTGTAGAATATCCTAAGAATATCCCTTCATCTCATTTTGAATCAAACTTTCCTTCTCTAGAATCTTTTAGAATATAGAATTTGCTCCCAAAAGTTTTAAAGTAACTAACATTAGGTTTGTGATCATACCAATTGTTGGTACCTATCTTCATTTGTACTCGGTTCAGTGTAGAAACAACAATACTCATAGATTCCCTCCAGAAGTTCTATGGAACTCCTTTTTAATCATCAGTGTCCTAGCACAATCAACAATAGATTTGTTTCTTCTCTTAGCAATACCATTTTTTTGTGGTGTCCTCGGTGCTGACAACTGTCTCTTGATTCCATTCTCATTACAAAACAATGTAAACTCATCAGAAGTAAACTCACCTCCTCTGTCGGATCTCAAAAAATTTCAAGTGTCTTCCAGTTTATTTTTCAACTCAAGCCTTATACAACTTAAACATTTGAAATGCATCAAATTTTTCTTTTAAGAACATTACAAACATCATTCTAGAATAATCATCCACAAATAAAATAAAATATTTATCTCCATAATAACTTTGAGTTCTCATTGGTCCACATAAATCAGTATGAACTAAATCCAAAATTCCTTGTGTAACATAAGTCTTGCTTGAAAAACTAGATTTAGTCATCTTTCCCATCTGACATTCTCTAAACATAGCATTCTCTAGTTTTTCAAGTCTTGGTAGTCCTCTTACTCTACTCTTCTTACTCACTTTGATTAAGTTGTCAAAATTAACATGAAAAAGTCTTTTGTGCCATAACCAAACATCTTCAACTTTAGCAAATAGGAAACTCTTCATAGTATCAAGATATAATAGATTACCTTTAGCTTGTTCTCTAGTAGCAATCATATTGCTCTTCTAATCAAATAATTTCACTCTTCCATATTGAAATTCTAGCCGATGACCTGTATTGTTTCACTGTGAAACACTCAACAGATTACACTTTAATCCTTCAACCCAATAGATGTCATCACGTCTTGTTTTATTTAGTAGAATTATAGATACTTTTTCCCTTCACATGATATGGAGCATCATTACCAAATCTAACATAACCTCCATCATGCTTTTACCAGGAAATAAACTTAAGTGTGTCACTAGTCATGTAATGTGAACAACCACTATGTATAATCCATGTTTCATTCTTTCTTACTTGTAATATTAGGGATCTAGGTTCTTCTGCATCAGAATCATCTTTTATAGCAACATAAACAGCTTCTTTTTCCTCATTACTCTCAAAATAATCATCATCACTTAGTCCTTTATTAGCAATATAACAATATTTCTTACCTTTGTTTTTGTAGTCTTTGTATCTGCTAAATCTGTTTTCTCTCTTGTCCTTATCTCTGTTATCCTTCTTTTCCTCCTTATCATTCTCTGGACAATTAGATACAAAGTGACCAACTTTATCACAATTAAAAAATTTCAAGGGTAACTTACCTTGGTGGTTTCCTTTGCCTCTTCATAGCATTCTAGCGAACAAAGCTTCAAATTCTCTTTCATTCTCATCACATTTAGTAAATAGCTCTTCAATTCCTTCAGTGCAACTATAAAATTTATTACTAGCATCGCTCAAGTATCCATCTCTAGCAGCAGCTCTAGCCTTTCCAATCTTCAAAGTATACTTAAATGCAGATTCAATCTTAGAAGTAGCATGCATACTAATGTCAAAATATTTTAACTCAAATGCAGTTAACTTACCAATAGTAGCATCTAGTGAAAAATTCATCTGGGGTATAGATCTCAGCTCTTGTATAGGAGATACATGAATAACATAACTTGGTAGCAGAGTTCTCAACATTTTCCTTTTAACATCAACCTCTATTATGATACCACCAGTTCCTCTAATAGAATTAACGGTATCCTTAAGTCTTGTACTATAATGAATTATGTTCTCTCCTTCCTTCATCCTCATAGAGTCAAATTTTCCTCTCAATCTTTTTTCTTTAGCCTTCTAAACATGAAAATCTCCACCATAGGTCAAAAAAATCTTATCCCACATCTATTTCACAGTAGTACAACCATCAAGCTCATGATATTCATGGTCGGTAAGTGTAGAAGCAATCTCAATCATAACTTGTGTGTGTTCATGTTTCTATCTTTTCTCCCTGATTGTCAAAGGTGCAGTAGTCGGTGCTACATATTCATTCTCAAGATAGTAAAGTGCATACTCTCCTACTCCAAACACATGCAACCTCATTCTACTTTTCCATGTAGAGAATGATCCCTATTCAACTTTGATTCTTCCCTCATACATCTTTAGATCTTAACTCAAGTCCTTTAAACTTAACACTTCAGAGTAATAAAGCTCTGATACCAATTGTTGGTCCCTTTGAGAGGGGGGATGAATTAGACAAATCAAAATTAAACTCTTAAAACTGAACTCATTGATTCACTTGGTAAATACTCAATACATTAAATAACCAATTCACCAAATAACATAAGCAACAATCAATCATTAAAACTTAGCAACATCTGATTAACCATGGAAACATAAGATTTAACTCATTGATACATGATTTAATGAGGAAACCCAATTCGGGAAAAACCTCTGTGGGAATTGTAACCCACAATAAAAATGTACCCTTCTGAAGTACGCTCGGCTAAGAAATTATCCTGTTAAAGATTACAAACACATTTGATAAATGTGACCCTATTAGGGGATTTACCTTAGATATGTTAAGATATTCACCCTGTTAGGAGTGGCCATTTTAGAGGTCTTTAAATACTCTTTTGGAATGTCACCTAAGTCTAGGTTTTACAAATAGGATAGTTAAATCCACTTAGTTAAGAGATTTCTCTGTTACAAATATTAATAAGAAACAATAAAGTTTGATCTTTGAAAATAGAAACTCACTATGCTTGTATCAGATCCTTTATGCTTAATTGAATACTGACATCTCATTCTCCATTTATCTCTTTCTCAGACTGTAGATTTGTCAATCTATCTTTCTGTGTTCTTCTTGGTAAATGTTGTTCTTCAGCTTCTTTCCTTCTCTGTTCCATTCGCCAGCAACCTTACATTGTGTGTAATTATCATTCCTTATATATAAATAATTTTTCCTCTTAATCTCCTTAATTTGATTTTCCTTCCTTTGTGCTCAACCATTCGATCATTTTCTTTATATTTCTCAACTCGTCAAACCATATCACTTTTACCTCAGAACTTGTAACTTTTCTTGGAACATTCATAATTTTGTTTAACCTCTTGATCTTTGCCTTAGATCTTCTCATTTAATATTCCCATTTTTAGATCTTGTAAAAAACTTCTTTTAATTCATTTCCTCATCCAAATCATCATTGCTTCGCATTAAATTTGGTTTCATCATCATTTAATATCAGTATACTATACTCGGTAAAACTTGCTTTGTAACTCGGTAACTAAATTCTTACCTGCTCAGTTTCTAACTCATCTTTGGTGCTCGGTGCTTGGTAACTATAACCGACTCACATAACATTTTAATGATTGACTTAGTCTAGCTTGGTAAATTAACTCTTTCAGTCATTACTTTAATTCATTGGAGTTCTTGACTTGATCAATCTAATGTACCGATTTGATAACTTCAAATATATAGTATAAAACAACTATATCATCATTACTTCATCATTGTCTGATCTGTATTTTTCACGCATTTAGCTTCTCCTGTTAAGATATGGTAACACAATAGAAATCAATCAATCAATTTCTTGACATCAATGAAAAAACAACAATTGATCTAACCATTTCTCCAATCATGATACTCGGTATCACTTGGTCTTCATCATTTCCATCAGATATTCCTTAGTTAATCAACAGATGTATCTATATCCGCTTCACACAAATCCTCAATCATACAATGTATAAATGTGTGTACATCTTCAATTAATATAACACTCAGCAATATTGAAGATAGGGCTCTCTTCTTATCTATTCAATGGCTATTGCTCCAGGTAATTTGTATTTTGGACTTACTGGTTCTACTTCCTTCACAACTATAGGTTTCTGTAACATTGGTGTCATGATAACTTCAAATGCGTCGAATAAACAAACTAGGGCATGCTTTGAAAAACCCCAGATTTACAAACTCAACTCCAAAAACATCTCAAATGTTTCTTAAAACTCTTGTAAAGATTCAAAAATACCTTGTAATCACTTGAATTCACTCGAGATAGTCGCTCTACAAATGTGATCGATGTTCTTCTATAGACTTTAGGTTCAAATGATTTGCAAAATGACCTATTTATACATTTTCCTTGATTAGGGTTTTCAAACGGCTCTATTAATGTGCATTAAATATGCTTCCCGGGTCCCTTTTACCTTTATACCGACTGCAAAGCTACTTTTCTAGACTGAGTTAAACAAAATAATTATATATATAACAATTTTCATCTAAAAGTTATACAACTTATCCAATTGCATCTCAATATGCTGATATGGATCTCAAATCCATTACCTCTCACAAACTTGGTGCAGATCAGTGCAACCAACTTGGTAGAGATGGTGCAGTTTGTTCTTTCGGATGATTTCCCTTAATCTCAAGTCTTTCTCCTCCAAGTTCTATTCATTTTTTCTTATATTTCCACAACAGTAGTAGGTGCATTTGCTTTAGGTTCATCTTTGGTCGGTGCATCACCTCGGTATCTACAATTCCTCACAAGGTGTCCTACCTTATGACAATGAAAACATGTCATGCCAGGATTTCTCCATGTTCTTATTTTTTTCCTTCTGTGCATCAACATGCAATTGGCAACAATGTGTCTATACCTTCCACATGATAAACATGAAATTCTTTTATTAGAGTCCCATGGTATAGAAATTACTTCTCGGTTGGTTTTAGCATTCTCTCGGTTAGGCTTCCAATTGTCATTTATTTTCTTTATTCTACACTCTTCAGCTTTGTGTCCAAACTTATTACAATTCTTGTAGTAACCATCAAACTTATGTTTCCTTGTGTTGTTGGCAAGATTAGTTCTGCATTCAAATGCTTGATGTCCATACCTATTGCATCTAAAATAATAACCATCAAACTTAGGTATACTTGATGATTTACCTTTTCTGCTCCTGCAAACATTAGTAGTATGTCCAGGATTTTCAGAATAATTGCAAGTTGGCTTCTTTTATCTCAGTGGGGAAGTAGTACTTTCATCTCTCTATGCTTTTGATGATTCTCCTTTCTCGGTGGTGTTGTCTTCTTTGAAACTAATACTTATTTTTTCATTCCTTTGTTTCTGATTATTGAATTGTTGATCTAGAGATTTCAATGCTTCTTCATTTCTTTTCATTATTGCATTTGCATCTTTCTCAGCTTTCAATCTTTGATCCATTCTTTCAATTTCAGCTTTGAGTGCTTAGTTCTCAAATTCTTTTCTGGTGTTATCTTGATTTGCACTCAGAATTTGATTAGTCATGTCACAGTGAACTTGTGTCATTCTCATGATCTCATTATATTTTTCCAATAGCTTCATTTCAACTTGTCTTTTATCATCTTCTGCCATTTTATTTTCATATTAAGAAATAATCTTTCCTTCAATCAATTTGGTCATTCTTATCATGTTGGTTTGAAGATCTATCTTCATTAGGTCCAACTTCTCGGTAAGTATATCATTCTTTTCTAGTAGTTCTTTTATAGTTGTTTTAGATTCATCAGTAACACTACCTTTAGATGTTGTTTCAAGTGTATCAAATTGTTCTTATGTAACCTTTAGTTCATCATAAATTTTCAATCTAAACCTTAGAGACTTCTGAAGTTTCTTCTTCAAATCAATGATTAACTCTCTTTCACTTTCCAACTCAGATTCAAGACCACCAATTCTTTTGAATTGCCTAAAACTTTCCTTGAATAGGATCTTTAACTCTCACATGGTCAAAATCTATAACTCAAGAGTAATATCTCTGATACCAATTGTTGGAATGACTATAGAAAGTTGGGACTGAGAGGCGAGGGGTGAATCAGTACCACAAAAATTTTTATAACTTAAACTTTATATTGCTGTTGTTGCTTACCAAATTCAATAAATTGAAATAAAAATAATATAATGCTTATGAAACATAACATCAAACCATTCAAGTAAATGAAATCATAACTCCATGATTTTGTTTACGCAGAAATCCTTGGTTAGAGGACAAAACTACGGTGGGGCTGACACCCACAACCTTCACTAACTACAGTATAAAGGGTGCTCGGTTAGAGCTTACATAGTTTAGCCATTTTTATAGCTTACCTAGTTAATAGTATACAAAGACTTTTTAGGTATACCTGGTTAGAGGATTTTACAATCTCTACACTTAGAGATGTACCCTATAAAAGGTTTTACAAATATCAGATCGGTTAAGATCTATCTAGTATTGGGATTTCTAGCTCTCAATATAATAGTATTAACAACTTATAAATACCTGCTATGTTGCATCAATTACAAATGGTGATCAGACTCTATGTTCTCTAAACTATTGCATTACCTCAATTACAATCTATAACATTGCTCAGATTTTCTCTGATGTAGCAAGATATCAGGTCGGTGCACTCTGCTCTAATTTATGTTCTTCAATTACAACCTTCTTTGTACTCTATCTCTTTCTTCTCTATCATCTCTTTCTTTCTATGTAAATCATCCTTTAATTATAAGAATTCTTTCCTCTTAATATTATGTGTTAGGTCACTGATAAATTATTTTGACCGTTAGATCTGCTTTTTCGCTCGGTGACTGTGTCACTTTTACCTCGGTACTTGGTGTTTTTCTTAGAAATATAAATCTTTGATGTATTGATTAATAATATGTTCCTTAGATATTCTCTTTGAATTATTTTGATCATTGATCATGTAAAAAACTCATCTTCGTGCATTATAGAATCATAATTAATATGGTAACAATGTATTAAATGCGTCCTTATCACTTTACAATCACTTAAGTAACTCGGTAGAGTAACTTATCTTTGCTCGGTTAACTTGTTCTTATATTACTCAATAACTGTCAAATCGGTGTACTATTTGTGTGCTCAGTGTTCGGTAAACTATGTTCTCTCAGTGTAGTGTCTGTGCTTTACCAACTTCATTGCCTTGCTCAATGTACATTACCGACTACTCATATATTTTCTTATCTTCTTTTCACCATCGAATCTTCCGACTCATATGACTTTGTCTAAACTAGTGACAATAAAATATCCTATAGGGATAACAAATCATACTAGTCATTAATCCTCCAAAATAGTCTCATCCCTTCATCTTCAAGCCTCCAAATCTATAAATAGATTACAACATATGAGATCAAAAAGGATTTTTGAAATCCAAAGTCAAGTTGTTCAAGTGAACAACCATATTTAATCTCTCTCATGATAATAAAATTTGAGAAAAACCACAATTAATACAACAAGGGTTTGTCAGTGAGGGATTTCTTATTTATTTTCATCATTTCATTTATTTTTCTTATCTTAATCTAGAGATTTAAATGTAGGTATGAATTAGGTTTTGAAATAAAATATGGGTTAAAAATTGTTTAAGAAAGAAGAAATATAGAGAATATGCATACACTGACCCTATCAAGATCCACTAAATGATCTAACTGTTGGGACAAGCCTAGAGGTAATTGCCCCATATCCACAATATTCCAATTTTTCATTTGATCAGAAACCCATTTGGCCAAACAGTCTGCAACTCTGTTCCACTCCTAAGGGATATGAGTGGAAGTAACCGAGTCCAAAGAAGCACATAAATTAAGAATATGATTAAAAAATAAAAGTAACTACCAACTAACATCCTATTGTTAATCAACTAATGAAGATGATGAAGACTGAGTGATAATAGGAATAAATGTTTGTAGAAATGGTTAGATCAGTTGTTATTTTGTCATTGATGTCAAGCAATTGATTATTGATTTTTATTGAGTTACCATATCATAAGAAGGAGAATTTAAATGGGTGACAAATACAGATTAGACAATGATGAATTAATGTTGATATAGTTGTTTTCTACTATATATTTGATGTTATCAAGTCGTACACTTGATTGATTAAGTTAGAGATTGCAAAGAGTTAATTTTTGACTAAAAAGAGTTACTCTACCGAGCTAGACGGAGTCAGTTGGTATTTAGGAACCGAGCAGTTAGTTACCGAGTTGCAAAGCAAGTTACCGAGTACAAGATATTGATTGAGAATGATGATAAGATAAAATTTAATATGAAGCTATGATGATTTGGATGTGGATAAGAATTAAAGGAAGTTTTTTAGAAGATATATGAGTGAGAAAAGTCAATGAGAAGATCTAAGAAAAATATTAAGCAGTTAAACCTAATTATTAAAGTTCCAAGAAAAAGTTCAAGTTACGAGGTAAAATTTAAATGGTTTACCGAGCTGAGATTTATGGAGAAATTGATTGAACCACTGAGTGCAAATGATGGAAAACATAAGAAAGGAGATTAAGAGGCAAAAGTTTGTCTATATAAAGGATGAGAACTAAATAGAAAAAGAGATGGTGGAGAGTTGAATTAAGAAGCAGAAGAAGTTGAAGAACATAAGTTACCGAGCATAACATAGAAGCAGAAAGAGTAGAATATGCAATCTAAGAGCAAAGACAAATGGAGTATGTGATGTCAGTATTCATGTGAGCATAAATGATTTGACATAAGAAAAAAGTAGTTGCTATATTTATAGATCAAATTTTTACTATTGCTTATTAGCATTTGTAATAGAGAAAATCTCTTAACCGAGCAGATTTAATAGTCCTATTTATAAATCATAGAAATAGGTGACATTCCAAAAGAGTGTTTAAAGTCCTCTAGCAAGGCCACTCCTAACAGGGTGAAGATCTTAACAGATCTAAGGTAAATCCCTTAACAGGGTCACATCTAGCAAATGTGTGTGTAATCTTTAACAGGATAAGTTCTTAACTGGGCATACTTCAGAAAAGGTACATTTTTATTATGGGTCACAATTCCCACAATTTTTTTTCCCATATTGGGTTTCCTCATTAAATCTGGTGTGAAGTGGGTTTGAATGAGTGATTTTCATATTATGAGATGTATGGTTGTTTAATTTGTTAAGTTATTTGGTGAGTCAGTTATTACTATATTCAATTCTACTGAGTGAATCAGTTGCTAAGTTTTAAGTTTTTAAATTTTATTTTGTCTAATTCAACCCCCTCTCAGTTGGACCAACACCTCTAAGTCCACCCAAGTAAACAAATGCACAACCACCTGTGAAGCAGATTCACAAATTAGCGTACTCCATCCAAGAGCACAAGCTCGCTCCAAAGCATACAAAATAGCCATAGCCTCCATCAAGTTATTAGTATGATGACCTTTATAAATAGATAAAATAAACTAGATAATACATAGGTTTCCCCAAGAAGACCCATTCATATTGATTTTTAGAATTCCCTGCAGAGGAGGACTCCATCTCCCAACCCTATTTATCTTTCGAACAGAGTGTTTGCATCTTTTTCTCATGAGAAACCATTATGGAGGAAGAATATGGAGATGATTATAGAAAATAAAATCACCAAGATATACAACCTCCATCATATCACATTTTTCCAAAATAGTTTCTCCTAGATAATGGAGAGTTTTACACCACAAGTGGTTATCCCCCAATGCTATATCTTGAAAGATTCGATAATTCCTTTCGAACTAGATATGCCAAATAATAAAAGAAGGGCCAAGAGTCCAAGCCACTTGAAGAAAATAAGTTTTGGCAGGGACCTTACCACATCGAACAAAAAACTCAGCCAAAGAAGGTATTGTTAGTAATAACTGAGAGAGGGGGGGGGGAATCAGTGGACTCAAAAATTAATCCTTAAATCAACCCTTTAAACTTATGTCCACAAATTATATCTCAAGTTATCTTCTTCCCTACAAGATGAATGCCATGAAATACTTATATCAATTTACTACTTGTCAGATTGCTTTGTTAATCTCCCTTCTGTATGATTAACGATAAACAATCATCTATTTACCGAAACACAGTAAATATGCAGAGTATGCCGATCAATCCAGAGTTAACTATGTAAGATACAAAAAAGTAAAGAAATGAATCATACACACATAATACATGGATTTGTAACGTGGAAACCCTGTTAAAGGAAAAACCACTAGGACTAGTAACCCAAATTTTCAGTCTTTTGAAGTGAGCCCTGTTAAGAGCCAACCCTGTTAAAGGTTACAAACACACTGTTAGGTGTGACCTTGTTAGATGATTTAGAAATAGTTTGTCAACTAGTATCTGGCATCTAATGCTACCATCCTTGATCAAACATGCACTTGGTCTGTCAATAGGTATCGAGCATATCTAATGCTACTTTTGTGATCAAACTTTTTGATACTCCTTGGGATGTATCTCAAATGAAAAAGTCTTTTAAGTCCTGCTCGGTTAGGAGGTTTGTATGCTTCAATGGTTAAACTAAAACACTAATGATGTGTTCATACATACAACTCAATTGCAGATTTTCAGATCTATTGTAGGTCCATAACTTAAATGATCAATATAATCAAATATATACCTTTGCTCCACACTTGTTCTGCTCTGTGATTCTTGTCTCACTATTCATCGGTGTCTGTAGAATCTAGCTCTTCCTTTAGCTTGTTGATCAGGAATGAATTAAGACTTTCTTCTCCTTCAAATTTCCTTTAGAATCTTTCCTCTTCTCGTTCACCCCACAGACACAATTTGTAATGAATTGAGTTTTTCTCTTATAGACATGATTTCCTCTTTTCTTGGCTTTCTTGATCTTGGTGTGTTCAACAATCTTTGCCAACATATTTAAAAAAAATATCTAGTCTGATCTGATAGAGATCTTCTTGCCAAATGGATAAAGAATATTTTAAATCACTTACTAATCTTCAGATTTATATGGATGATAAAAAAAATGATAAGTATTTGTTAACTCTATCTTTAGCTTCTTGATAGCTAAGCATTTTTCCATTTTCTGAACTCTCTGTTCTATTGGTCAACACTTCAGTTAGTCATCGATGACAACTGAGTGTTCCATTGGTGTGACTTCAGTTGTCATCAGGATCTCCATCCTTGTCTTTCATCGGGCAACACTAAAATTCTGTTCATCAGGTTACTCTGTGTTTTGCTCATCGGGCAACACTGTAACTCTACTCATCAGTAATGCTGTGCATTTCCTCGTCAAGCAACACTGTGAATTTTTTCTTTTAGTCTGACTGTCGAGTGCACTCCATCGGTGTATATAGTCACTTAGTGAATAGTTGACTTGTATGCATTACTGATAGCATAGCTTTGATTCATGAGTTGTTTGAAGTCTTTGGCAGTATCTCCATGACCATACAGATTATATCAAGTTGACGTCAATGACAATAAAATACATTAACTGATTTAATGCCTTGCATGATCATCAACTTAACATTTTAAAACATTCAATCAGTTACATATCATCAAACTCTCCCTTTAGCATTGATGGTAACATACTACATTATCATACTATACTATTGCTAATACAATATGAAATATACAGTTTCATCAAGCTTTCCTAATGTAACTATTACAAATGTGTGTCTTTTGATAAGCTCAAATAGATTTGATTTGATTCTTGTAGCTTTCTTTCTATCTTCAATCCCTTCACTAGATAGATGTAGAATTTTTTTTTTCTTTGATGTGATGTGTTCTCCTTCTGTGTCAAACTCTCTCCCTTTGACTGTTCTTCTCTTTTGATGTTTTCTCTCCCTTTCTATTTGCTCTCCCTTTCTGGTTTTGATACTTCGATGGATATGATCTCTTCCTGAGATGATAATGGATAAACTCTCTCCCTTTATCAGTACAATAATGAGATATCTTTCTCCCTTTGACATTAATGCCGAACATCTTATCTTTTAAGACAAGCTTTTGACAGTTATGTCAATTAGATCCTTTCTATCCATAATATATTCCTTGAATTTCCCAATCCATTGGTAATAACTTTGTTGCTCAGAGTAGATAAATACCTTGCTGTGTATAGATTTATCTTTGAATTCCATCTCTTTGCTTGCATCAACATGAATGATATTATGATAATATGTAGGCTAATGTAGCCTCCTAGTCAGCTTAGTGACCAGTAGAAAAGGGTCTAAACCCTAGTCTCTTTCTCAAGTACTCAAATGCATCCTTGGGCAATGGCTTGGTGAAGATATCAGCCAATTGTTCCTTTGATTGCACATATTCAAGTATTACCTCCTTTTCCTGAACTTGTTCTCTCAAATAATGACACTTGATGACAATATGCTTTGTTTTAGCATGCATGACTGGATTCTTGGAAATGTTTATTGCACTTGTATTATCACAATAGATAATTACTGATTCTAAAATTTTCATATGCATACCTTCCTGTAAGTATTTGATCCATGCAATATTTGAGTAGTTTGCAGTAGTAACAACATACTGTGCCGCTGAAGTAGATTGTGAAATGCATCCTTGTTTCTTGCTGATCCATGTGACAATTCTGTCACCCATAAAGAATGCTCCTCCAGTTGTTCTCTTCTAGTCATCAAGATTTCCAGCCTAATCAGCATCGATAAAGACCTTAAGTTAAAATTTTCCTTCTCTTCTATACCGTAAGCCATATTCCTTGGTATTCTTCAGATATCTTAGAATTCTTTTCACAGCAGTCATATATGATTCTCTTCGGTTAGCAGAAAATCTAGCAACTATCCCTACTGCAAGTGCAATATCTGGTCTAGTATGTACAACATACATGAGTTTTCCAATCATTGATCTGTACAATGTCTGATTTATCTATGATGATTTGTCCTCTTTTTTCAGTTTGCATCCAGTTGCCATCGATGTTCCAACTGGTTTGGATTCTTTCATCTTGAATATTTTAAGTACTTCTTTGATGTACTTGGATTGTGTAATGAAAATACCTTCATCTTGTTGCATGATCTGCAGACCAAGAAAGAACTTGATCTCTCCAAACATAGACATCTCAAACTCTTTTCTCATCTCATTTGCAAATGATTTGCATAACATATCATTGCCTCCAAATATGATGTCATCAACAAATATCTCAACAATCAAAATGTTAGCATCAGTATCTTCCTTCAAATAAAGATTACTATTTTCACTAGTCCTTACAAATCCAATAATTATAAGATAGGCATGAAGTCTTTCATACCAGGCTTGGGGTGCTTGTTTCAATCCATACAGGGCTTTGTGAATTCTACATACCATGTCCCTTTTTTTTCTGGATCAACAAACCCTTCTGGTTGTTGAATGTATACCTCTTCTTCAAGTATTCCATTTAAGAATGCAGACTTGACATCCATTTGATATACCTTGAATCCTTTATAAGAAGCATAAGAAAGTAATATTCTTACTCCTTCTAGCCTAGCAACGGGTGCAAAGGTTTCTCCATAGTTAATTCCTTCTTCTTATGCATACCCCTTGCATACTAGTCTTGCTTTATTTCTTATGACTTCTCCATTCTCATTCAGCTTGTTCCTGAATATCCATTTTGTACCAATGACATTCTTGTCATCTAGTCTTGGTACAAGTGTCCATGTCTTGTTTTTCTCTATCTGTTCAATCTCCTTATTCATAGCACTAATCCATTCATCATTATCTAGTGCAACATTGACAGATTTGGGCTCATAATCACAAATAAGACATCTTGTATTTAGAGACTTACTTCTAGGTCTCATACCAGCCTTTTTATCTCCTTTGATCTAGTCCTGTGGATGGTTCCTTCTGACATATCTCGCAAGTATAGGTTAAACTCTTTGTCTATCAGCTTGATCATCATTTTGTTCTTCATTCTGTTCTCCATCAATTTGTGCATCATCTTGATCAATATTTTGATCGTCGGTATTTGCAGCCTGATGCTTGGGTGCAATTATCTGTTGCTTGGGAGCTCTATATTGTTGGACAGGTAGAGTGTCAGGTTCCTCATTGTAATTTAGTCTATTTTAGTCCTCTGGTTCTTTAGTGCTTTCTTTTTCATTCTTCTCTACAAATTCATCTATCTTTATATTTTCACTTTCAATAATTTTGTTACAGGCTTTATTTAGACATTTATAAGCCTTGATCTTGGTAGAATACCCTAGAAAGGTTACTTCATCACTCTTGGAGTCAAGTTTTCCATTTCTAACATCTTTTAAGATATAACATTGACTACCAAAATTTTTGAAATAACTTACATTGGGTGTGTATCCATACCTTAGCTCATAAGGTGTCTTTTTGGTGTCTTTCTTCAATTGTACTCTATTCAATGTGTAAATAGTAGTACTAAAAAATTCCCTCCAGAATATTTGGGTGATGCCTTTCTCTATCATCAGTGTCCTTGCACAATCAACTATGGATCTATTCCTTCTTTCAGCAATTCCATTCTGCTGTGGTGTTCTCGGTGCAGACACCTGTCTTTTGATTCCATGCTCATTACAAAAGTTAGTGAATTCATCTGATGTAAATTCCCCTCCTCTATCTAACCTTAATAATTTTAACTCCTTACCACTTTTCTTCTCAACCATTGCTTTGTACCATTTAAACATCTTAAATGCTTCTTATTTATCTTTTAGAAACATGGCTTTCATCATTCTAGAGTAATCATCAACAAAGAGAATAAAATATCTATCTCCATAATAAATATTTGTCCTCATAGGTCCACATAAATTAATATGGACTAATTCTAGATATGCATTAGATGTATGAGTTTTTCTCTTAAAACAAGACTTTGTCATTTTACCTTTTTGACAATTTTTGCACATGATGTTGTCCTTTTGCTAATCTTTATCATGTTGTCAAAATTCACATGACACAATATTTTGTGCCACAACCATATGTCTTTGTTTGTAGCAATCCAGAAAGTAGATTCAGTATCATTAAGATAGAATAAGTTACCTTTTGTCTGCTCATTGGTACCAATCAGATTTCCTGATTTATTGAAGATCCTTGCCTTCTTATTTTCAAATGCTATTTTGTGACCTGAATTATTCAACTGAGAAACACTCAATAGATTATAATTCAGTCCATTTACCCAATAAGAATTTTCATATTTTATATGGTTATTCGACATTATTGTTCCTCTACCTTCAATTGGACAAGGTGTGTCATTACCCATTCTTACTGAACCACCTTTATAGTATTCAAAATTCTCAAAATTTTGCTTATCACCGGTCATATGTTCAGTGTAGCCACTATCTATGATCCAAAATTCATTTTTGCTAATTTTAGATATGAGAGTTGTTTCTACATACCTTTCTTCATCATCATTTGAATCATACTTTGTAGCCACAAACATCATCTCAATGTCTTCATTAGATTCGGTGTTAGTATCATCATCTTTGAATTTTTCTCTAGGTAACTAGCCTTCTTTCCTTTATCCTTATAGTCTCAGGTATCTCTTCTTTTTGATTGTCGGTAGCTTTTGTAATCACCTCTGTCAGACTTCTTTTCAAATGATCTGTCATTACTTTTGTCATCTTTTCTTTTGTTAGTACATCTTGTAGCAAACTGTCCAATCTCTTTGTAATTAAAATAAATAAGTGGTAATTTACCTTTGTATTTACCTTTGCCTCTTTGCATTCTTCTAGCCATAAGTGCTTCAATTTCATCAAGATCATCTTCTTCACTTTCACTATCATTATCTTTTCTCATAGTGTTTTTATGACTTGATTTACTTATTCTTATAGAAGTTTTGAATGCAGACTCTATATTTGGTAAGAGACTATTATCAAAGTTATTCACCTCAAATGAAATCATTCTTCCAATCAAACTATCTAGAGTAACATTTCTATTTTCTACTACTCTCATTTCTTGAATGGAAGATACTCTAATAGCATAAGTAGGCAGTAAGGCTCTTAGAATTTTACTTACCACTGTATCTTCTTCTAGTACACCTCCAACTCCTCAGATAGCATTGACTACCTCTTTGATTCTTGTACTGTACTGAGTGATGTTTTCACCTTGTTTCATTTTGAGATCATAAAAATTTCCTCTAAGGCTTTCTTCCTTGGTTCTCAAAACATTTTTGTCACCACCATGTCCAAGCTTTAATTTGTCCCACATTTTATTTGCAGTCTTGCAGTATTTGACATCTTCAAATTCAACATCGGAGACTGAGGAAGCAAGCTCTATCATCATGCCATTGTGTTCATGCTTTTATCTCAATTTTTTAACTATTGGTGCTCCTATGGGAAAAGCATATTTAGTTTCTAAGTATTGAGTAACATCATTACCAATACCTGACAAGTGGAGTCTTATTCTGCTCTGCCATGAAGAAAAATTATCTTTGTTCAACTTGGGCACATCTCGTCTGTTCATCTTGTGATTTTTATCTTAGGTCTTGAAACCTTCCTTTCTAAGCACACAATCTCTGATACCAATTGTTAGTAATAACTGAGAGGGGGGGGGGGGGGGGAATNGGTGAATTAGTGGCCTCAAAAATTAATCCTTAAATCAACCCTTTAAACTTATGACCACAAATTATATCTCAAGTTATCTTCTATCCTACAAGATGAATGCCATGAAATAATTATATCAATTTACTACTTGTTGGAATGCTTTGTTAATCTCTCTTATGTATGATTACCGATAAGCAGTCATCTATTTACTGAAACATAGTAAATATGTAGATTATACCGATCAATCCAGAGTTAACTATGTAAGATACAGAATAGTAAAGAAATGAATCATACACACATAACACATGGATTTTTAATGTGGAAACCCTATTAAGGGAAAAACCACTGGGACTGGTACCCCAAATTTTCACTCTTCTGAAGTGAGCCATGTTAAGAGCTAACCCTATTAAAGGTTACAAACACACCATTAGGTGTGACCTTGTTAGAGGATTTAGAAATAGTTTGTCAACTAGTATCTGGAATCTAATGCTACCATCCTTCATCAAACACTCACTTGGTCTATCAATAGGTATTGGGCATATCCAATGCTACTTTTGTGATCAAACTTTTTGATACTCCTTGGGATGTATCTCAATTAAAAAATACTTTTAAGTCCTACTCGGTTAAGAGGATTATCTGCTTCAATGGTTAAATAGAAAGACTAATGATCTATTCATACATACAACTCCATTGCATATTTTTAGATCTATTGTAGGTGCAATAATTCACTGATCAATATAATCAAATATATACCTTTGCTCCACAATTGTTCTACTCTGTGATGCTTGTCTGATTGTTCATCGGTGTCTATAGAATCTAGCTCTTCCTTTAGCTTGTTGATCAGGATTGAAATGAAGACTTTCTTCTCCTTAATATTTTCTTTAGCATCTTTCCTCTTCTCATTCACCCCACACACACAATTTGTAATGAATTGAGTTTGTCTCTTATAAACATGATTTCTTCTTTTCTTGGCTTTCTTGATCTTGGCATGTTCAACAATATTTGCCAATAGATTTAAAGAAAATCTCCAGTCTGATCTTGTAAAGATCTTCTTGCCAACTGGACCAAGCAGCTTTTAAATCAATTACTAATCTCTGGCTTTATCTGGATGATAAAAACAATGATAAGTATCTGTTAACTCTATCTTTAGCTTCTTGACAGCTAAGCATTTTGTCATTTTCTGAACTCTCTGTTCTGTTAGTGAGTACTTTAGTTAGTCATGAGTGAAAACTGACTGTTCCATCAGTGTGACTTCAATTTTCATCAAGATCTTCATCCTTGTCTTCTCCGTCATGCAACAATGAAATTCTGTCCATCGGGTTACTCTTTGTTTTTCTCATCAAGCAACACTGTAACTCTGCTCATTAGTAATGCTATGCATTTCCTCGTCGGGAAACACTGTGGCTTTGTTATTTTACTCTGACCTTCATGTGTACTCCATCAGTGTATACAGTCACTTAGTGAATACTTGACTTGTATGCATGACTAATAGCATAGCTTTGATTCATGAGTTCTTTGAAGTCTTTGGGAGTATCTCTATGACCATATAGATTATATCAAGTTGACATCAATGAAAATAGAATACATTAACTGATTTAATGCCTTGCATGATCATCAAATTAACATTTTCAAACATTCAATTAGTTACATGTCATCAGATATATGCCAGGAGGCTTGATTCCACACTTCCCACAAAAGATGCCAAATATGTCAAGTGAAGGAACACTGGAAAAGGAGATGAGAAATACTTTCTTCACTATTATGAAACAACATACATATCAAGGGCCCCTGAAAACTATACTTGCAAAAATTATCCCAGGTAAGACATCAATTTTGGACCACCAACCACATGAAAAAATTATAGTTGGTCTGTGAGAACTTGTACCAAACATGTTTCCACCAAGGAACCTAAATGTCTCCAAAAGTCTTCCACACCTTCTAAACATAGCCTGTAGAAATTGAAAACTGTCTAGACAAATCGTTGTTGTCCCAAGCCAAAACTTCATTTCCTATCAAGGTAGTGCACTCCTGAGAATCAAGAATCTGAGCCAGCTCCTGCCTATCTTCCTCAGATCCTGCTGGAGGCCATTCTGAAGGATGTTTCCAGTAAAAAAGGTCTACCAACCAAGAATTATGGGCAATCATATAACGATAAAAGATTTCCCATCCATCAATGGTAAAGGAGTCACAAAGGGGTTGAAGGTGGGGATGAGTGGAAATGAAAGAAGGATAACCATCCCAAGAATCCAACCAAAAAATTGCTTGAGATCCCAAATAACAGATCTAGAAGAGGCCATTCTTAACTAACTGAGATCCCAACTTCAAATTATTCCAGATCATAGAACCTCTTCCTGCCAAAGGGGAGTAGGGGACATCAAACACTTTAGCATGAGGAAGATACTTATGGGTAACAACACGAGCCCAAAGTTGATTTTGGCTAGTACACCAGCACCAATATAACTTAGCAGTAAGAGATTTCCCATTTAAGATAGTATAATGTAAACCAAGGCCACCCTCATTCTTAGGTCTACACACAATTTCCTATTTAACAAGACTCCATTTAGAAATAAAAGAAACCACCACTCCAAAACAATTGATGAGAGAGGGAATCAAATTCTAGAAGAAAATACATGGCATAATCCTAAACAAATCCCCTATATATAGGAAGAGCCTGAATGACTGACTTTAAAAGAGTCAAGAGAGATATAATAGATAACCAACATTGAGTCCAATGCTTAACCTTCTATCACAACTTGTCAAGAAGAATCTGCCAAGAGGCCCAGGTATGAATTAGGCTTTAGATTTAATAGTGTGAATCATTTATTTTTATTTCACATCTATTTTATTACATTTTTTGCATCCTTAATGGGACTCACATCCTTTTTAACATTTTCATTTATAGAAATTCACTGTGTGAAACCCTTGTTTTAGTTTATATAGCATTTATTCAAAAGTTTTGTTCACTCTTTAGTACATAAATCTTCCTTTCAACATATTTATTAGCATGTTGGACATCCATTGACTCATATATCTCATGTGATTTCCTTTATTTAAATAATATTTTAGCCTTTTTGTAATATGTATGTGTATGGTATTTTTTTGTGTTTGTGTATTTGGAAAGAAGAGGGAAAGGGAATGCAAATTGGGATAACTAGATAATGTTGGAAAGTGGCCTAATAAGGATATAATATATGTTTCCATTTATGGAAACACTACCTATTGGCATGGTCTCTTGGAGCACAACCCAGTTTTGGTTATTTAGTTTTGGAAAAATGACTAAGTCCAGGAAGCAGTTAATAGGATATAGTTGCACTGTTTTGACTGGTGAGTGTAGTATGTGATGATTTACATCATGTGAGCTTAGATGGATGTATTAAATATAAAATTAAGGTTACTTTTATTTTGGAGTTAATGGGTGAGAGTTACAACATGTTTTAGGTATGTGAAGACAATATAGCAGTGGAACAAGGAACATGAGTTGTCACAATATTTGAAGGAGTAATGTATGGATTCTAGAAGTGCTACTTTTGACTTTGGTCGGGTTCTATCCTATATTTGTTGATGTATGATCTCATGTTGTGTATTTCCTATTGGTTTATGTGTTGAACACATTTTTTGATACATTTATGAGCTGATTGGGAAGCTTGTGAGATCAGGTATATATGTAGAGATGTTTTTCAGATGCGAAAAAGTATGTGATTTATGTGGATGCATTGGGATGTCAGAATAATAAGGAGGATTTTGAGAGATATTACTAGAACTACTTAAGAATAGAAGATTCTTTTACAGTTCATCTTTCATGATAAATCATTGTAGAGATAGTTTTGGATTGTAAGAGTAGTGAGGTCCTTGTATTACCCCTAACAAGGTTTCTATCTTTTAACAAGGATTTGTACTAAATGTAATACTCAAATCCTAACATAGCTAGGTATCATAACACAGAAATTAAAATTTTAGTGAATTATTTGTGGGTATCATCCCTGCTGGGGTTTTTCCTTGGCTAGGGTTTCCTTGTTAATAAATCATGGTGTTATGAGTTGTTTACTTTATGTGAATGTTCTCTTTATTTCAGTAATTGTATTGCTAAGTTTGAATATGTTAAGTTTGATATTAAAATACTATAAAAATGATTCACTCCCCCTCTTAGTATTTCTTAATCCTTACAATTGGTATTAGAGATTCTAGCCCTTGGAGAGAAATCCTAACAACTTGAGGGAGATCTTGATGTACGCAAGCATTTTAGAAGAGAATCTTGAAGCTATACTTGAAGACCTGGACAAGGCTAATGCTGACAACAAGGAATTAAAGTTTAAACTGAGAAGAGTCAAGGACTATATCAAGAAATTTAAAGAGAAACTTGAAATCTCAAGAACCAAAAGGAAAGTACTTGTGGAAAAGATACACAATGAAATTGAAATTGATTCATCAAATCTAATAGAGAAAATTAAGCAATATAAAGAAGCGTTGAAACATGAATGCAAAGTTACTACTATTCATATGGGTAAATAAATTTAACAAGAGAGAGAGAGAGAGAGAGAGAGAGAGAGAGAGAGAGAGAGAGAGAGAGAGAGAGAGAGAGAGNAAAAAGAGAGAGAGAGAGAGAGAGAGAGAGAGAGAGAGAGAGAGAGAGAGAGAGAGAGAGAGAGACTTGAAGAATGCAAATGTACAGATGGTAAAGATGCAGTGAAAATTGGTGATTATAGAATCAAGGATCAAGAATTATAGAAATATAGCCACATAATTAAGGGAGAACTTGTTGAAGGAAAGAATCACATTGAAAAAATTCATGAGAGCAGTGACAAGATTGATGAACAAAGGGAAACATAAAAACCTAAATGTGACATGACAAGAGTTGGTTTTGATAAAATAGAATACTCTAAATCTCAAGAAAGACAATCTGAAGGTAAAATAGATGAGACACCTAATCAACAAGAGGAACCTAGAGAGCATATCAAACCTTTCAGAGAAATAAGCGTTGGATGCAACAAAGTTGGTCACATGAAGAGGGATTGTAGAGGTAAGACTCCTTATAATCCTTTTTTTGGTTGTTTTTTCAATTTATATGAATATGGACACAAGAAGGAAGAATGTAGGAAACTTGATCAATACAACACTAAACAAGATTATATCAAAGAGGACAATGCAACTAAGTGTGTATATGAAATCCATACCTTCACAAAATTAGTTTTCAATTATGATCAAATCAATGGAAAGATAACAAATATTAACTAAACGAATTGAAAACAATGTAAGAAGTGTAACGCCCCGCCAGGAAACCCAAGAGAGATTAACCTAGAACATGATACTATGTGTGCTGAATAATTTTTTTTAAAAGTTAACATAAAGAAACATACATTCATGCAGAAGCAATTACCATTTATACACATGTCTTACACTCACATAGATTACACGACTCAAGGGTCCCATGATGTTGAATTTCTTAAAGCAAAACACAACTAACAATATAACAAAAGATTCCATTTGATTAAGTATACCAAATACAACTTACAGAACCATAATTACAATCCTCAGGGATAGCCATGAAACCACCATAAACTCACATCCACTGCACATGTCATAGGGTATGTAGTAATCAGTCTAATCTACTTAATATTACAATTTTCAGATTAGGTATCACATGCGATACTCTAATACAAGATTTACAATAATGAAATTATATAATAAATGATGAAGGAACATAAAGAGCTCATTTGCAAGAACCATCAAGCACCTGGTACAAGGACGTTGAATCTCAATGGATAAAGAATCACTACCACCCATCTGTGTGGAACCAAAAAGGTCCAACCCACCGTGCTAAGGAGATAACAACAGATCCCAGTCGGATATCCAATACCAAGAAGGAAGACCACTAAGCAAGGGATCCTGATAGCTCTCTAATCCAGTGTACTCATCATTATGATGGGTAAGATTCACTAATCTAGAGGAAACTAACAACATAGGAAATCTAAACTGTGTAAAGGAAGGTGTCATCATGTATGTCTAACCCTTAAGTCTCATCCTAGTAATCCAATGGATTCCATCACTTAAGTGACCATACACAGAGCTAATGACATCTCAAACTGACAAGGCCACTAACTATGTCAGGTACCTTGCAGGGAAACTAACATCTTCTCAACACCATGTTAGCCTATACTAGCACTCAAGCATGGGTGAGGACACATCTTATTAATTCATTTTAATATCTCTAAATATGTCTTTAGTTATCACTTATTAAAGAAAATCCATAATAAGCAATCCAGTAGTCTCTTACGGACTCAGAGCTTATTGCAAGCCACCCCCTACTACACATCTAGGTAACCTACCCTAGGCTCAGAGATCCTAACAGATCTAGCATAGCTTACAACCCTAGTGTACCCCAAATCTAGTATCCCACACAATCAGGAATGGTCACAAAGGCACACAAACAGATAGCATAATCGTAGGGGTCATCATGGTCAGTTCAGGGAAATAGCATAGAACACACACACACCATAAAGTGACAGAAAAGATAAACACTCCCCCAACCTCTGCATACATCCTAGCAAATCTAATGCCCCCAAAATAATACATTCAAGCACAAGAGATCCATACAGATGTAGAGAATGAAAACATCCTAAAGGACTGAAAAAATGAACATACATGGATAATATTTTCATCTGTTTTAAACCATCCACACACATAAAATAAACTCATTTCATCCATTAATAAATCTAACTTTAAGTGTACATTGATTACATCATGACTTAATATAATGTCAATTAATTGATTAAAAATTAACTACACTATATATATATATATATATATATATATATATATATATATGTATATATATATTAGTCCTTCAATGATAATTCCCTAAAACAATTAATGGAGAAATTGTAACCTACCCTACTACACATCTAGGTAACCTACCCTAGGCTCAGAGATCCTAACAGATCTAACATAGCTTACAACCCTAGTGTACCCCAAATCCAGTATCCCACACAATCAGGAACGGTCACAAAGGCACACAAACAAATAGCATAATCGTAGGGGTCATCATGGTCAGTTTAGGGAAATAGCATAGAACACACACACCATAAAGTGACAGAAAAGATAAACACTCCCCCAGCCTCTGTATACATCCTAGCTCGTCTAATGCCTCCAAAATAATACATTCAAGCACAAGAGATCCATACAGATGCAGAGAATGAAAACATCCTAAAGGACTGAAAAAATGAACGTACATGGATAACATTTTCATCTGTTTTAAACCATCCACACGCATAAAATAAACTAATTTCATCCATTAATAAATCTAACTAGAAGCGTACATTAATTACATCATGACTTAATACAATTAATGGAGAAATTCTCAACCCTCGTAGCATTATAATTAACAATGATAAATCTATTAATAGAAATTAATACTCCTATATTAATTAAATTTACCATACATTAATTTAACAATTTAAAATAATACATTAAATAAATATTAAAACATAACATTAATATAAATTAATTATTAATATTATCTATTTAATAAAAAATAATATTAAAGCATTATTAATAATAAATAAATAAACGAATTGAAAAGCTTCTTTTTAGATAAATTAACATTATTAATAAAATTAAAAAAGAAAACACATATGTTTATGGGGGGCCCGCGCGGCACACCCCCTGCGCATTGAGTGCGTGAGGTGGGGCGGCCCGCAGGTACCTCCCCCATACACCTGCGGTGCACAGTCCTTAAAGGACTGTGGGGACCGCCCTTCCTGGCCGCCCACCTTAGAAGGTGACGCAGGCCCCTTGGGGTAGGTGGGGATGGGGTCCCACCTCCCCTTTTCAATAATATTTTTTTTTAAACAATGACAATAAAGCTGCATTTTTTTTTGCCTTTTCAATTTTCTTTTTAAACAAGAAATAATTTTTTTTTTTTTAATTTAATTAATCCAAAAACAGAAAAATAGTAAATAAAGGGGTTTATTTTTTTTAAACAATTGGTGAATTTTTTCCACACTGTACTTTTTCCAGAGAGTTGATTCTTTCAACTTATTTAATTTTTTTTCAATGAAATACAAGGCTAAATATTTATTTTAATTTTCCTATAGTTAGGACTATAGAGGGGGTTTGATTTTTTTGATTTCAAGGAGTTCTAGGAGAGATCTTTTCACGAAATTTTTGACAGCATAAGTGTACTATGCTAAGAACCATATTAACATGAAAATGATAGATCTAAGCTTCTCTTGAACCCCGAAAACATTGAAATATCAATAAACCATAAATTTAATTTTTTCTATAGTATAAACTATACAAAGGATTAATTTTTCATTTTCTAAGAGATCTAGAGGGAATTTCTTCCTGAAATTTTGACAACATAACCCTGCGATGCTAAGAATACATAGAATGAAAGAAATTCAGATCTAGGGTTTCTATAAACACCCAAAAATGTAGAAACAACCATAAGCCATTTTAAAATCCAAAATAACAAACATGCACTAAATAAACATTGAAAACCTCAGATCTACAAAATTGAAACCATACATGGCAAATGAAACCTACCTTGATTCCAATGCTAGAAATGGAAGAATGTAGCTTGGATGATGGAAGAAAATATGAAAACCCTTCAAGCACAATTCAACCACAAATCTGGCAACTATGAAGATCTGAGCATACACACAAGCAAGAAAAATCCCAAAAACTTCAAAGCAACAAGGATCCGCAACAATCCACAATCCTTAAAAAAATTCGCAAATCACCAAGAGCTCTCCAAATCCAAAAAACTTGTTGTGAGAGAATGAATGACCAATTCCCCCTAAAGAGATTCAAATTCCCCTAAACATGCAAAGATTGATGACAACTCTCAAGTCAATCCCTAAAAAGACTCAACTTGAAAATTAAAAGTAAACCCAAATTAAATAAATAAAATATACTTTATTGCCACAACTCAACTTTGACTCCTAATTACAAGTTGAGATATTTGAGTTTGAAAATACTTTTTCAACACATTCATGCACATGTAATTAATAAAATATTTAATTAAATAGATTAAATATTTATGTCACAATAATACATGCAACCAAATATTTAATTATTTAATTAATCATATAAGTACATTTACTATAGTTTTCAATTAAATATTTAATTAAATTAAAATATTAAAATATTTCAATTTAATTAATTATTTAAAATAAAATTAGGATATAATTAAATAATTAATTAAAATATAATCCATTAAATCATAGAATATGGAAAATCATTCAATAATCCAAAAATTGCCTGAAAGCATAATCAAGCAAAACACACATACTCAGGATAGAGGGTATTCAAATTCTATCAACCTAGACAAATCTAGATAGGATAGTAATACTGAAACTCATCCAACATTAGGACGATTAGGCTTAGGTTAGGGTTTTGGATCTGTATGTTACCTCCCCTCTTTACCATTGAGATGAATATTTATGGGCACGCTCACTCCTGCCAATTCAGGGAA
>MU224254.1:5764925-5778726 GCA_018584345.1 Thuja plicata | reverse complement strand
TACCACAATAACATGCAAACAGATACATAAACATGATAACCATACACATGCAAGTATGGGGTAAGTACAACATAATCAAAACATAAATCATCACATCATGATAATATCCATAACATCATAATCAATAGTCGCCATCAACTGGAAGAATAATAGCTCTCATGAAAGTAGCCTAAAAGAATTCCCCCTATCAGCTGAAACCAATGCCTAAAAGAGTACGACATCACAAACTAAAAAGAAAAACACGAGTGGGTATTACAAAAAGAATCTCATGGCTCTCTATCTAAGCATGATAATGAATTATTAAATATTTCACATCCATTAGTGACAGTCCTAGAATGAGAATTGATAAATATTATTCCTATTTAGCTCAAAATGCTCACTAAAATGCAAATTTAACATGTAATTGCTATAAAAATGAAAATATTTTCCTGTAGTGATGATGGTTTTCTCATGAAGTGTGTATTATTGTTAAATTCATAAAATATGGCTTCTATAAAAATTAAAAGATTTCCCAAGGGTAGGGGGTAGAGTTGATTTAGCCATGGTTAAAGCTTGGTTGAATTAATTGTCTCAAAGGTTAAGACAATTTAAATGGTGGTTTCAAATAAGGTGACAAAATCAGTGGTCAAGATGCAACTGCAAGATGTTTGATTGAGAATCAATTTAGCTTGATCCATGTGAGTTCTAATTCTCAATCCTCATTGGTTGATTTTTTAATTTATCCGATGTGATGGATGAAGAATTTAAGGGATTTAATTAAATGATTTATTTTATTTTCTTTAGCCATGTGCACCCTTGAATGGCTTGGAATTAATTTGATTTTAACTATGCAATTAATTGATTAATCTCAATTGCACAATTATTTGATTTAATTAATCCAAAGGCTTTTGATAATTTATTTAATTTTAGATTTGAATTGATTTGCTCACTTCATTTCTTATTTTATTTATCTTGACCAATTTTAGGTGTCGAAAAATCCCTCTCTTTGAATTGATGTGCGAAGCGCATTGGTTCAAAGAATGTCTAATATCCTAATTAACCTGATTTGAAACGATGATATCTGGTCTGATTTTGAGTGATGTTTGATTCACTAATGTTTGATAAAAATCCTGATGTGAACAAATGACTTAAAATACCCTACTAATGATGATTATATTTTAAATTCCCCAGATTTCGATTGGTAAAATCTTGTTATCAATAACATCATTCCCCCTTGGAAATGAAAGCGCAATTGAGATTGAAATAGGAGAATTCAAAAAGAAACATGATCGATCAATTACGATTTCATTTTGAATAACCGATGGTTAAGAGAAAATGCCCCGGTGATGAAAAATATCAACTTAATTAAGTAAAGTTCAAAAATATCCTTTCAAATAAGTCAAAAAGGTATAAAATTGGGTGAAAATGTCACTTTCACATTTCATTTTCACTTTTTTTACCTCCACTTTTCTCTCAGTGAATAGCGAGTTGACATTGATGGTTATCCTTATTCAAGAGCATAGGTTAGAGCGCATGGGCATCAGTTTCAGTGTAAAACCAACTATTGTCCTCCGGTGAGTTCTTTTTACCTCTTTCGTTTGGTCAATTTGAAATTGTACAACTTAAACACGTGTTGATTAGGGTAGAAATGTGATTTTTTTCCAAAGTAGCGAATACAATAGGTAAACTAGCACTTACACTAGGTAAGTAGCACATCCATAGGTTAAAATAGCGTGTAGGGTAATGTGATTTAGCACTTAGAAAATGTAGAGTTTCAACGCTTATGGTAGATTAAGAAGTGCATATGAAACCCTAATTCCAAAAATCAAATGATGTAGCGAGTAGAACCAGGTCAAGTAATGCATAGTTAGAAAAGTGACACGTACGAAGTGAAGTTGCACATTTGAACCTTAAAGTAACACGTAACATAGATTTAACTAGCACATAAGTGATTTAGCACATACATCATGATGAAATGACGTGTACACCAGGATAAAGTGATGCATAACCTGATTTGAAAATTGAAACCTAATTTTGATCATCTCTAAATTTCTTAAGATATCTGATTGATTGCATGTTTGAATAGGGAATTTTCTGATGAAAACAAATGTGTCTAATGTTAGTTCAACCATTTTTTATGAATGTTTGATAATGTTAATTGGGATAGGTAGGATACTTTGATCTTTTCTCCGTCCTCATGATATAGAGTCGGGAAGAAAGTAGATGTTCTCAAGAAGAGCAATATATTGATAGAAAACTTGATTGACCTAGGATGATCCAATAAATTATGATACTAATATGATTCCACTTGATTGAAAAATAGGTACGGTTCTGAAAGTTTTATATCTAGGGATTACTTCCATGGCCATTAGATATGGTCAATCAGTTGATAGTCGAGGAGAGACGAGTGATCAACTGATGTGGGCTATCCTTCCTTCTAGAGATGCCATAATTCCAGATGAATTATGGTCTTCTCATAGCTATGGTAGAGCGATTACACTCTAACCATAATACCTTTCTTTTTTCCCTTGGAGAGATGATGATTAATACACATGAAGATGTGTATCAATTATTCAGGATTCTGACTGGAGGATATTGAGTCTATTAAAATTAGGTCTACTATGGTGAGGCATGCAGATGGGTATTCTTTGATCCCACAAATAGAAATGATAGCGTTCCTTGAGATTAGTTCATTTCTTTTCCATGACTTCTTGTAGTACTTGGATCACTGATTGGTGGATTCCTGCTACCTAATTGATGAGGTCATGGCTTTGTTGTTGGATGGGGTTGGATCCTTGAGGCTGATTGCAGACCTAAGATGATTTGATTGGGGATCATGTGTTCTAGCATAGTTGTACCATGAGTTACATGATGTGGTATGCATACATGGTGTTGCTCTTTCTTACAGTGTAGTGCTACTCCATCTCTAGACATGGGAGCACATTCTTGTTACTAGACTGATTGCAAGAAGATCTCATGATCTTGGATGACCATATAGTTTCTTATACAAGGGAGTGATTGTCCAGCCTCATCTAGGAAAATTAGATTTCTGGCAATGCATGCTAGATGAAATGGATCAGGTGGTATAGTGTTTGTATCTTGGTTGTCATGAGGATTGGCATAAGGATGATGTAGAGCTTCCATACATGTTTACTCCTCACTAGATGATTGGTTGATCTCTGTTGGTTATCGAGAGATTTTTCTTCTATAGAGTACTCTAACAGTTTGGCAAGACACAGGACATCCTACAGGGCTTAGCATTATATGCACAAGTACAGGCTGAGAGATCGATGTTGGGTCCATAGGTTGACTTTGAGTATGCCTATGATATGATCTACAAGATGGGATATGCTATATCACATAGATGATGGAGGTATGTCTACATATTATATCAGTGGTTTGCTCGACACAGATTTCTATGGTTCACAGATCCGAGTGAGCCCATTCATGATATTGATGACCCTTCTAATGATAATGGTTTTGGAGGCTGGGGGAGAGGAGGTGGGAGACAAAGAGCTCAACAAGTTCCTCGGATGGGTGGTGATGGTGGTAGCAAAGCTCAATGCAGAGTTTAGATGAGGGGTGGCAGGGTGAGAGCGAGGATGAAGGATTTGGTGCCAGGCATGCAAAATAGGTTCCTCTAGAAACATGGGGACAAAGATGGCAGAGAGTAGCCAGACAAACTCAGTTATCACATGCTAGATAGATGCAGTTGGCTCTAGTGATTTTGGTAATTTTGATAGTACCATAGGTTCCAATTCTTCCATAGGTACAAGTTGCTCCACTTGTACCAGTTGCTCCATAGGCTTCAAAGGCTATGGACACACTTACACAAGATGTGGTGACAAATATGAGTAGTTGTATTGATCAAGTTGAGACCATGATGCAACAGTTCATGACTATATTGGTACAAAAGCCTAGTGTTGCGAGCACAAGTCAGATACCTCAGATAGATCCAGACAGTTGAGCTAGAAGAGGTACAAATGACATTGGTGGCCTTGGTGACATAGGTGGCATTGATGGGACACATGATAATGGTGGTTCCCCTAGTTAAGTTATGATCCACATTGTTTTATTAATGAAACATATGTATTTTGATTAGGACTATGATGTACCTCGTTGATGATGATGTATCTCTGATTAGACATGATGAAATTTGATTTCCACTATTTATGATATGAATTGTTCTTAATTTCCATGATTATCTGATGATATGGGAGACTTTCTTTGATGATATGCATTTCTAAATGATTCTATAATGCACTTACTTTACATTATATAGATGCAATGCCTTACATATGACATAGTTAGATGGATGCAAAATGTAGATTTACTTCTAAATGCTTTTAATTATGATGTATGCAATTTTAATGGTAATGCAATGCAATGAACTTAAATGAATGCATGTTTCTTTTTTGTATTTTGACAATGCAATAGATCTATGAGATGTAATTAAATGGATGAGAAATGCTTATAATTCTCTTGGATAAGATTAATGCTTAATGATCTTTGACTTGTAAGAATAATGTTTAATGATTAATAAATGCAAAAGAAAGTCTTGCATAAATGATTTGAACATGAATTTGATGATGTTAACCCTTTTGTGATGCTGATACCCCCTTAGCTTAGTAAATCATTCTATGCAATTAATCTAGAATGAAAATGCAACTAAGTGTCACTTTGCAAAAGAAATGCAAATGGATATATTTTCATCATTGAGCTTTGTCACCGTTAGCATGTACAACCATCACTGGCTGGATTACCACACCCTGATGATATGAATACTTCTTTCATCTGATTGCAATCATGTGAAACTAGTACAACCCTCACAAGTTGGAAATCCAACTATGGGAGTCTGAATACCAGTTTTATCAGATTCAATGTTGCAAGTGGATGTTGGTGTTAAGATATGGAAGATCTAAATATCCAAGGTATCCATTTCTGTAAACAAACAAAGATTGAATCTCCTCCATGTGTAAATGTACTCAATAATAATTTGATGACCATGTTGTTAGAGGAGTTTGCATATCTTGATGAATCAACCACCAGACAGTCACCCAAAAAAAAGATATCATGCCTTCATCATCGCCAATCTAGTCTAAACATCATCAATTAGCTAAATAGACATGACTCAATAAAAAACTCATCAAAACTATAAGTTCTTATATTGTTTCCATTTTTACAATAGAATTCCATCCATTTCAATCTTTTGATTGTTTTGCAAATTTTAAATCCCGATAATAAGGTCACGAAAGGTGAAGGATCAAATTTTGAGATCAAACGTTGGTTGAATAATGATGCAAAACAAAGGTTCAAAGTCTATAAGTTGAAGTTTTGACGTCTTAGGTTGGGTGAATCTAAGTTTTCTTTGAAATCTATCATTTTGAAAAGATGCCGCCAAGTGAATATGAACAAAGTTTTAACCTGGGAAAAATGAAATCCGATGTGAACAAGGCTTGATAGATGCAAAAATACTACTTAGAGACTTTATTAGAACTATACACAAATGACAGATGCAAAAAATATGTACAATAAAGATGGAACAATTTAGTATGTACAAATGCAACCAGGTGAAACTTTAGGGTAAAAAAGGCGCGCATTTACCAGGTTTTCATCCTTTTGAATTTATTGCTCTTTTTCTGATTTTTTATTTTTTTTGCTACCAAGGCGCCTATTGCTAGGTTTTCACCAAGGCACTTTATCTCTTTTTTTGATTTTTTGATTTTTTTGATTTTTGATTTATTTATTACCAAGGTGCCTATTTGCCAGGTTTTCACCAAGATAATAATTCTTTTAGGATCCATATTTGAATTTTTTTTTTCTTTCTTCATGCTCAATTTTCCACTTTTTTTCTCTTTTCTCAAGATTATTTCCAATGTTTTTTATTTTCTTCAACTTCTCTTTTCACTATTTTTGGATTATTTCAGGATCTGTTTTCACTGTTTTTGGATTATTTCAAGATCTCTTTTCACTATACAAAGAATGATACTTTTCTCTCATTTGATACTCTCTCATCTTATACAGTTTCTTCTGATCAGGTATAAAACCTTTTCAAGTGGATTCTATTGATAGGTTATTGTAAATCATCTCCCTCATAGTCACCCAATTTGTATGTTCCCATGCCAAAATAATAAGTAATGATAAATGGTCCTAACTAGTTTGCTTCCCACTTTCCTTTCTTTTCTCTTTCCACTTGGCTCTTAGGATTTTGTCTCAACACTAAATCCCCAACTTGAAATGTTCTAGGCTTTATCTTCTTGGTGTAATTCTTTTCCATTTTGTTTTGGTACACTTTGAGATGTTCATATGCTTGAGTTTGATGTTCTTCTAGTAACTCCAATTGTTGAAGCCTAGTAACGCTATAATCTTCATCTATAATCAAACCATGTAGAGAAAATCTTAAGGATGGGATATCAACCTCTAAAGGAAATACATATTCTACCCCATAGAACAATAAAAATGGTGTTTCTCCTATTGGTGTCCTTATGCTGGTCCTATAAGCCGACAATGTTGGATTTGATTGTACATGCCAATTTCTTTCTGAATTATCAACTTTTCTTTTCAAAATTGTGAGAGTATTTTTGTTTGTTGCCTCCGCATGACCATTCCCTTGAGGATAATAAATGGAAGAAGAATGATGTACAATATGGAACTTATCACATAGGTCATCCACATCTTTGTTTTTGAATTACTTTCCATTATCTATGATTATAGAATGAGGAATTCCATATCTACAAATGATGTGATTTAGGATAAATATTAAGATTTGTTTACCTGTTGCCATTGTCAAAGGTACAACTTCTACCCATTTTGTGAAGTATTCTATTGTAGTGATGATGTATTTATGACCATTAGATAAAGGTGGATAAATCATCCCTATTAAATCAAACCCCCATTGATAAAAGGGCCAAGGTGTGGTCATCAGGTGTAAATATTGCGCTAGGACATGAATCATGTTTCCATGGTATTGGCATTTTTGACACATCTTGACAAAGTAACAAGCATCCTTCTCTAGAATTGGCAAAAATTATCCCATGCGAATGATTTTATTAGCTAAATTTAACCCACTAGAATGAGACCCATAGATCTCCTCATGAACCTCTCATAAAAATAATTTTTATTCCTCATCCTCTAGTCACCTAAAAAATATTCCGTCAAGACTCTTGTGATACAATGTGCCAGAAAGGATGGTATAATAGGAATCTTGGAGTTTAAAGTTTCTCTTTTGATTGTGGGTTTGGTCCAAGGGTAAAGTTTGGTCTTGTAGGTAAGTAAAATTAGCTCCATACCAAGGTGAGTCATTTCCAACTAAGAGGCATATGATTTGGGAATTGGGAAGGTCAAATTCTGGTTTCACCAACTCTTCCACCAAAAATTCATATTTGAAGAAGAGAAGCTAAGGTCACCATGGCATCTACTGCTCTATTTATGTCCCTTAAAATTTTCTAAAAAGTTATCAAAGAAAAATATTTTTTCTAATCATCTATCATCCTTTTGTAGGGAATCAACTTGTCATCCTTTGTTTGGTATTCATCATTAATCTAGTTTTTAACTAGTTAAGAATCCCCATTCACTTGAAGTTTCGTCACTTTTCACTCTAAAGCCATTTTGATGCCTATGACTAGTGCTTCATATTTTGAAATGTTGTTGGTGCATGGAAAGAGAAGTTTGTATGAATTTTGAATTGTGTAACCTTGAGGAATAATCAAGAGAATTCCTGCCCCTAATCCATGTTGGGTGTCAGATCCATCACAATAGAGTTCCCATGTTTTTGCCTCCACATTATTTATTTCTGAATCTGGAAATTCCACTTGAATAACATGATTATCAAATAAAGGAGATTCTAAAAATTGATCTGCTATTACTTGTCCCTTGATGGATTTTCTATCCACATACTCTATATCGAACTCACTAAAAACCATCACCCATTTGGCCAATCTTCCTGTGAGAGCTATTTTTCTAAGTAGATACTTTAAAGGATTGATTTCATCAATAAGCTTAACTTTGTGCACCAACATATAATGACGTAGCTTTTGGGAAGCAAAAATTACTGCGAGGCAAGCTCGTTCAATGAATTTATAGTTAAGTTCATATTTAACCAATGTTCTGCTAAGATAATAGATTATTTTTTATTTTCCATATTTATCCTCTTGTGCCAATAATACTCTGTTGGTCCTCTCAAAATTGGAACAAATTTGGTGTGACCATGTTAAAATTTCCAGTTAAGCAAGGTGAGTACCCTGAAAAAACTTTGGTGAGAGGGCTCAGTTTATATGCTTGTAAGGGTACCCGGATGATTTTCATGAGGTACCAATTGGGAAGAAGGTTCAATACCTTTCATTTCACATATACAGTGGGTTAAAACTCCTAAATTCCAAATTTGACATGTTTAGGGAGTAGTCATTTTGAGGTGGTTAGATAAATCTGCATTTTCTCCTAAGTGTCAAATTGTTGTAACTTGCCTAGTTTTCTCCTGATTATCTTTCTCCCTGTTGAGTTTCATGAGTCACTTCTTTGGGAATGTGTTACATGCATATCATAGAGATTATGTTTTAGATCTTATGTCATTATCAATCCATTTGATAAGTTTCCATATTCCCCAAAGTTGGTCGCTCATGAACTGTTTGCATCTTTGTTCTGCCCAAAAATCTGAATGGCCCAGTTTGACAGTTATAAATTTTGACTAGTTGATTCAATTGAGAAAATTCCTTTTGTAATATGTTCCAGTGGTCACATACTTCATATTTTCCATTTTCCAGATCATGATGAATCCATTTGAGCAATTTGCCAGTTTGATTCTGTTGGCACTTTGTTAAGTTTCCAAAAATTGTTGAATGCAGATTTCTGAATACCTTACTTTGAAGGCCCGCATCTTTGATCAGATGGATAGGTATGACATCATGGTTTATTCTCAGGTATTGTAGGCATGAAAATGAATCAATATTTCCAGTTTGCAGATCCTTATGAAATCAGATGACAAGTTTTCTAGAACCATTCCATTGGTGAATAGTTTTGATTTCCTGAGTTTTCAAGTGCAAAATTACTAAGTTGTCCACTTTGGGGTCTTGAAAATGTGTACCCGGTTGAACATTTTGGATAATTGACTTGTCCCTCATATTGAAAAAATAAGAGTGTACTCATCTGAGGATTTACACATTTTTGCCAATCTAGTTATTCACTTTTCCAGAGCCTTTCCATTTCTGATTTATTAAAGTTTCACTGAAAATGTTGAATTCAGAATTAAATGACATACTTTGTGGTTTCCCTATTTACACCCGGTTCGAGGTCAGACATAATTGAAAGTTGATCTGCATTGTAGACCTAGGAGTGAACTCATCTGAAGATTCCCAAAATTTGACCAATCCGGTTGATTACTTCTCCGTGCTAATTCCAGATTCAGTTTCTGCATTTTCATTGTGGTAAAAACCAGAAAAGTGTTAGGATGCTAATGTTGCAGATTGGTATCAGTTGAATAGTTTTCTTTCAAAGGAAGAAAAATGAGGTTTTTCATTCTACACATGACATTGAATCCAGGTAAATTCAAAATCAAAGGCAGATTATGCAATTGGCAGTGCAAAACAAAACTCAAATATTCAAGAGTGATAACATTCTATCTGAGTGAGGTTTTCAGGAACCGATCATGGCATCATGCTTGTGCCATATGAGTGTACTATCTAGCTTGATGGTGAAGTTTCAAAATCTGATTTAGTGATTTTGGAACGACCGATCTAAATGAGATTTATGGTGTTTCAACATTGTCACCCACACAGTATTCTGGAAATGCTAAGTTTGAACAGTTACATCTTGTACCTGAAGATGAATGTGGTGAAACCCTTTTGCATGTGTTTTCAATGTGGATATATGAGTTATTTTTCCAAGTGAAAAAATATCAAAGGGTGTTTTGATCTCTTTTTCAAGTTGCACTCCGGGAAGGGTTTGCGAATTCTCAGTTGCAGAATACAAGAAATCGCCCACTTTGCATATTATTATCTTGAAGCCCGAATCTTTTCAGACTAGTCCGGTTGATGGAAGTTGTTTGGATATTGGAGAAGGGTTTCTCTTCTAGTTCCCATGCTTGCAAGATGTTGTTTTGTCAGTTTTCAGAGCTCATTCCTAGGGTCAGTTGCCATATTATGTGATCAATCTGCATAAATGTTAAAATGATTATGAAGTCCACCAGTTTGTATTGCATGGTCAAAATTTAGAATGTGAATAAGTGGATAGGAGGCGTCAGGTGGAAGGAAGCTTCCAAATAATGAAAATGATGATCAATCCAATCCATTCGGATAGCTTCTATTCAAACATTGTGTCAGAAGGTCCACATGTCAGAATTGTATTTCAATGCCAGTTGTATTCTCATAAGGATAGTTTACAATTACAATGTCAGAAGATCTTCCTAAGTATCTTTTATGTTTTGAATGGATGACCACACCATTTTACAAAAGTATCCATTAAGGCATGAACAAAGGGGATGTGTGCGAGGTTGTGGCATCTAGCTTTTGCTAGCCTATCACGGTTACTTTGAAAATTTCTAAAAACTTATCAATAAATATTTTTATTGAGAATCCTTGTCAAGGAAATTAACTTTTGATATCTTAAATGAATGTTTAAAGTACTATTGGCAGGTGTATTTCCAAATGGAGGACTACGCTATTTTTTTTTAAAGGAGGATGTTTAAAACAATAAAAAGCTTGAGTTATGTAGCCTGAGGGAAATTAAAGCATTGCATACGCTGCTTTGGGAGATTATAAGACATATCTCCATGAAATTCAAACATCTTTTATGGATTCCTCTTCAAACTTATCCCTCAAAATGAATCTTCGCAGATTAAAGATAATGGACTCGGCATTAGTAAGGGATACTCTTTGCAATGTTGCGCAGAGGAAGCTTTAAGAAGTCTTAAACACTATAAAATGCAATCCTCACTGCCAGAGGTTGTGCTGGAATTTGTTCTGGCATTTAGAACAGTAAATGAACATCATATACATGCTATGTTTAGTAGGGAAGGGCCTGCGCAGTAAGGAGAATGCCAGTGCATTTCCAAGGAGACCATGCGCAGGAGATTTCAGCTATTGAAAATGTTTAAAAACTACAACCCCAGAATGCCAGCGCAGGAAATGGAATATTGGACATTTAAAACATAGCAAATGAATTTGCTGATCTGGGAAATGTGTAACATACTCAGCATGCTGCACAAGGTGTAGTTGGAAAAGGTTTTTTAAAAATTTGCAGATATAGATCGTCAGTGGTCTACGCAAAACATGAAGCACAAAATACTATGTAAAGTATTGTATATCCTGCACAAAGTTATGAATGGAGGACAACATGGATCCCTTGCGCATAAATGATGGTGAATAAAATAGAATAAATACAAGGTAATTGTACTGGAGTCTACGTTATTTTAACAGATGAAGTTCAAACCAAAAACCATGATGGAGGTGAGATTGTTTGAAGTTTTAAGTTCAAATCTGCAAACATAAATCCATAGGGAGTGGTGCCTCGACCTCTAGAGGGCATTGGTGGTTTTCATTAGCATTGAAACAACTCCATTAATGAGCAGAATACAGGAAGCTCTCAGAAATCTTAAAATATGTGAAAATGAAATGTCCCACATTGCTTATGCGGGGTCATTTTTTATGTTTATATGCAATAGCGCTCTCTTATGTTATAAAGAAAGAGATGAGGAGGTTCTTGTCAGGCCCTCTTGGCTAGAGGTTACAATGTGCGGTGGGCCCCATAATTTTGGGCACCCAAATTCAAAAATACTTTAAGTGTGGAGGGATTTAGTCCCACATTGTTCATGCGATGGAGGTATGGAAGGTTTATAAGAAACAATGCAAACATACTAATATGAATTTGATGAGGAGGCTCTCCATGCGTGCACCTAGTCATCTGATGCCTCAATTTATGTGTCCAAAAAATGAAGGAAAGAAAATTTTGATGAAAGTGACACGTGGCATCCAGTCGGGTAGTCGCCAGAAGATGACCGCCAAGAGAGATAGCCGCCGAGACTTGGCGACTGACCGCTAGTGGTTAGTTGTGAGGTCGCTAGATGGAGGAGATAACTACCATGACCAGAGATAACCGTCAGTCACATGGTCACGAGACATAAAGTGTTAAGGTGAGAAGTTCTGGAGATTTGGAGACTGAGGCAGTCGTGTGGTCGCCAGATGAAAGTTAGCCGCCAGATGCTAGTCGCTAGGTTGCCAAAGGTTTGTGGTTTAGTTAAAATGATTTAGAGACAATGAGACTAAGGGCAGTCATGTGGCCGCCAGTTGAAAATGTTAAGTGGAAATTCATTATGAGACTATGAGACTAATGCTAGTCTCCATGTCTCCAAATCAGACCATGATTAGGCAAATTTCTCAGAGACTTGGAGACAAAGAGGAAAAAGTGACCCAGGGTTAAAGCACAGTTAAAGACCAGTTTAGAGTAGCCAGCCCACATGTGACACTTGTCAATTTCTGGTCGATTCTAGGAAAAATGCAGGAAATTGAGGATTTCAAAGACATAGAAATGTGCGCAGGATAATTTGTTAATCTTTTAATGCAAATGCTTGTCAAATATGCATTTTGGGAGATTTTTTGCAAGAACAAGATGGAAATCAGATTTTTTAGAACATGATCAGATTTGGGGGTTTCGTAGAAAGTGAAGACCCAATCCACCATTTGAATTTTACTTGAAACACAGTGAACTATCTATGCAATACCTGCCTGAGTATGTGGAGCTCAAAAATGAAGGAGGTGATAATAGGTATCCCTAGTGTTATCAAATACCTCAGCAATTAGCCTTTCTCTTGTCAAAAGGGAGTTTGCATTCAAGTATAATTAGTATTGTTGATTTTTTGTATAGCTATAGTGAGGGTCATAAGTGTTGACACAGGAGACCACTACACATTCTATTTGATTATCCTCCCTAGCTAAGAGGGAGTGTTAATGTTTGTAGCTTCAATCATATGATCATTAGAATATATATAATACATGTTGATTAATAATAATATATTATATATGTTATATTATTATTAATCATATGAATATTTAATATTCAATATTAAATTATTCTATTATTCTTAATTAATAATTGATTGATGAAACATTATACGATTGATTAAATTATGATTAATAGGAAGAGGCATGTCCTTTCTTATAAATAATAATGAATAAACATGTCCCATGAAGGGACATGTCTCTCCTAGCCTCATTCATAATATAAATGAAAGAGAGATTGTTGCATTTGGAAAACACATACAAAATAGAGTGCTATTACATTTGCAGCTATCCTAAAACTTAACATGGTATCAGAGCTAGACTGCAAATGTAAGAGAGTAGTTTGTTGATGGTGAATGTGTGACTGTCTCAGAAAATATAGTCTCTGTAAAAGGACCATATCTCACAAATACACTGTTGGATTGTGCCAAATTTTGGATGTGTTGGTGAAAACCTAATTTCAAAGAAGCTCACCAAAGTGATTAGAGAGAAAGTCTTGGATGCAAAAGTTATGGCAGACTATGTACGAGTCTATGTGAAATTTTTAAAAATTACTTTCATTAAAAATATATATTAATTTTTTATGATCGTGATCAAGAAATAACAAAGAATGAATTCAAGGAAGGGTGTCTATTTCTATAAAGAAAGCATCAATTATATAGTGTCACCTCTCTTGGAGAATTCAATTCATTTAGCAAGAAGACATGATTATTGTTCAACAATATAAGAGTGAGAATTGTACATTGTGGGGGGAATAATAACCAATGTTACATTTCCATTTGAACCATCCTTAGTGGAGAGTGCTTGAAAATGGTGATCATCCACTCTAGGTTGTC
>MU224254.1:5739738-5764633 GCA_018584345.1 Thuja plicata | reverse complement strand
AGCAATCTTGGATGATCAACAAATTAATATCTTCTCAATGAGTTCTTCTCTATGAGAGAAGTTCGAGGTGAAATCCCTTGTTTTCACCCTTTGCATTGAGGCATGATGGATGTCATGTGTGTGACTCTATATTTTTAATGGGCTTGCCCCCTGTGTACATCATGAGGAAGTGATGACTTCCAAATGATTATCACTTGTATTTGTAAGAGTTATTGAAGGTGACGATCTTACAATAACTTTACCTTCTATTGTGATAGACATCTTGTGATGGCTGAAACAGATCATAATAGATAGAACTTGTGGATAGAATCGCCGATTGAGGAAATCCACATTAAATCTTGTGAGTTTGTGGATAGAATTATCAATGGAGGCAATCCACATGAGAGCTTGTGGATAGAATCGCTGATTGAGGCAATCCACCTGGGAACTTATGGATAGAATTGCCGATTGAGGCAATCCACCCAGGAACTTGTGGACAGAATCGCCAATTGAGGCAATCGACATTAAAGCTCATGAGTTTATGGATAGAATCACCGATGGAGGAAATCCACACAAGAGCTTGTGGATAGAATCGACGATTGAGGAAATCCACCTGAGAACTTGTGGATAGAATCGCCGATTGAGGCAATCCACATTAAAGATTGTGAGTTTGTGGATAGAATCACTGATGGAGGCAATCCACACAAGATCTTATGTATAGAATCGCCAATGGAGGCAATCCACTCTAAAGCTCGTGCATTTGTGGATAGAATCGGCAATGGAGGCAATCCACAGAAGAGCTTGTGGATAGAATCACCGATGGAGGCAATCCACATCTTGAGACTATGTTTCTATTGATTACATCATGAGGATGATGCTTTTATTGCTTACATCATATGATTGATGTTATCAAGTGTTATATAAGTGTTGACATTGGATTGATTTATCCTCCCTAGCTAAGAGGGAGTGTTGATGTTTTGTATAGCTATAGTGAGGTTCATAAGTGTTGACATAGGAGACCACTACACATTCTATTTGATCATCCTCCCTAGCTAAGAGGGAGTGTTAATGTTCGTAGCTTCAATCGTATGATCATTAGAATATATATAATACATGTTGATTAATTATAATATATTATATATGTTATATTATTATTAATCATATAAATATTTAATATTCAATATTAAATTATTAAATTATTCTTAATTAATAATTGATTGATGAAACATTATACGATTGATTAAATTATGATTAATAGGAATAGGCATGTCCTTTCTTATAAATAATAATGAATAGACATGTCCCATGAAGGGACATGTCTCTCCTAGCTTCATTCCTAATATAAATGAAAGAGAGATTGTTGCATTTGGAAAACACATAAAAAATAGGGTGCTATTACATTTGCAGCTATCCTAAAACTTAACAAGTATACTGTCATTTTAAGGTTGTGGTGCAAGAAAAAGAGCTAATATACTCCTAAAGAGTGATCTGTTGCTGAAATGTACAAGAGTAAAGGACTTTATTTGATAGGTGGCATGAGTATAGGTTTGTGGCATGAGTATAGGTGGATTCACCAAATATAACCTCAATATCTCACATTGTGCATCCCATTTGAAAACTATATCTTTATGTAAAAGTCTAGTGAAAGAATGGCATTTTTCTGCCAATTGAGATATAAACCTTCTTATGGATTGAAACCTTCCTTGCAAAAATCTCATTTTGCTTATGTTCGTTGCTTCATCTATTTCCACGATAGCTTGCACTTTCTTAGGATCAACTTCTATTCCCTTTGTTGATACTATATAACCCAATAACTTTCCCAATTGCACCACAAATGCACACATCTTGGGATTTAACCTAACTTTGAATTGTTCCAACCTTGTGAATATATTTTAAAATATAGGTAGATGATATTTCCTTTCATGTGATTTATCTAAGATATCATCCACATAGTCTTCAAGAAATGTATTCATCATATCATGAAAATTTATGGTTATTTCCCTTTGATAAGTAGCTCCATCATTTTTAAGGCCAAAGGGCATGACGTTCCAACAAAATGTACCCCAAGGGAATATGAAGGCTATTTTCTCTTGATCCTCTGGTGGTACCTTAATTTGGATATATCCTCTAAATTTATCCATAAGGGAGAACATAGAATGCCATGCCGTCAAATCCACTAGAATATCAATACTAGGTAATGGAAAGTCGTCCTTTTGGCATGCCAAGTTGAGATCTCAGAAGTCTATGCTTACTCTAATTGATTTATCATGCTTTTAAACTGATACAATATTGTATATCCAGTCATCATAAGATATAGCCCTTATGAACCCCCTTTTAACAATTTTCCAATTCTTCTTTCACTAGCAAGGCTATATGAGGATGCATCTTTCTTAACTTTAGTTTCACCGACTTAACTCTTGGTCTTACATTGAGGTGATGCATAATGAAACTTGGATCTAACCTTGGCATATCTAAATAAGACCATGCAAAGTTAACTTCCTTTTCTTTGAATAATTTGATGAAATCTCCCCTTTTAGTTAGAGTTAATGAAATTGCAAGCTGTATAAATCTTGGTTCTAAATTGGTGCCAATATTAACCTTCTCTGTTGGTTCAATAAAAATAGGTGATCTTTTTTCATCATGCTCTGGAAAGGTGTCTAATCTCTCTTCCTTAGGCACCACAGTTGGGTTTTCACCTTTGGAAACATCCTTTATTTTTACTTTTTTTGGGTCTAGCACTTCTACATTGTTGTTTTCACCGCTAGACCACTTCATTTTTTTTTATTTCTTATCTTTTTTTCTTTTTTATTGAGAGATTGTTCCTTTTCCTCCACTGGTATGCTTTGAAAATATTCATTGATGAGAGAGGGTTCCACTTCATTGAGGTATAAGGTCAGAAAATTGTCATTAGGAAAAGAGAGTATGTCATTTGGCGCAACTAGGCCCCAATCCATTAGTTCAGGATGGATAAGAGATAAAAATTCATTGGGTAAATTTGTATGCACAAGCTTTAAGGACATGACTCTATTAGAGGATTCATACATTGTATCACTCAAATATATGACATGATATTGCTCAAGGTGTTCCATATAACTTGGATCAAAATTATCCTCACTTGAGTCCTCTTGGATTTCCAATGGATAAAATGCATGTGGATTAAACCTAAAATTTGAATCTCCTAACCATGAAGGTACCCATGGTTCAACGTGTTGGATATATTTCTATTTTTCTGAGTCTTTCTTTAAATTTTTGGGTTCCCATTGTCAATCTTGCTTGAAATGTCAAGACCTGTCCAGAGTACCATTCAAATTTTCTTGAAAATGTTGTTTTCCAAGTAGTGAAAGCAATAAAGGTGTGAAAACCCTAAGCCCTAGGTTATTTTTGTCCTTATCGTGCAAAATACCTAAGTATTCAAAACCTTGTTCTAATTTGAAGTTACCTTTTTGTTGAGCGACTTAAATCTTTATAAGTCATGTGTTTTTAAGTGGATGCTTTTATCTCCTGATCTCGCAATGTGAATCAAATATTCTATTTTGTTTGGCAACTTGGATATAGCTTGTATCTCTTAATCTTGAGATAAATGAAATATTATTTTAGTCATTTAGAGACTCAGCGACATCCGTGGATACAATCTTGATCATGTGGTGAGCACTTTATCTCATGATTTTAATCAAGTTACAAAAATTATTTAGCGACTTCAAGTTTACTCAGTCATGAAGTCTCAAGATATAACATTAGGTTAAGACTAAGTTCATTCTTCTTTAGTCATGTTATCTCCAAGATAAATTAGAGTTAAGTAAATGCTTGAGTGATTTAACGCTGATCGTTGATCTTTTCCAAGATGAGCAGCTATCGCGTGATCTCAGAAAAAATGCCAAGGTCAAGTTTTCCTTCAGTGATTAAGAGATAGGCGTAGGTCTTGTTATATCTTTGACTTGATCATGTGGCTTGCATTGGATCTCCAAATAAAATCTTGAGTTAGTAAATTATCTAGCGACTTAGAATTCATTCAGTCGAGAAATCTCGCAAACTTACTTAGGTAAAAGCATGGTTAGTTATTTTTCTTAGTCGTGAGATCTCTAAACGCAAGAAGGGTTAAGTGAGGTCTCATGAGATTAAGCGAGGACCGTAGATGCTTGATTGATCCTATGGATAACATTTGTTCATGAAATGAAAGAGAAGTTAAGTGATAAGTCTCGAGATTCAACACAAGCCCTCAAATTAAAAGGAAATCAAGGGTTGCCGCGTGATCTCAGAAGGATTTGATGAAGTACAGAGAGCTTGTGAGACTTAACGCTAACCTTTGATTGAAATAAAATCTAAGAGCTAGCATTTAATCTCTAAATAGAAGCCGAGTTAAAGAAATCATTCAGCGACTTTGAGTTTTCTCAGTGGCTAAGTCTCCAAAAGAACCATGGTTAGTTATGGTTAAGTTAGAGCCAAGTCATGTTGATGTGAATAAATCTGAACTGTAGATTAAGATTAAATCTATGGCTAGTGTTGAGTCACTAAATCAAGTCAAAAATTCATAAATCATTCAGTGATCAAGAGATAGTATGCTTAGATTGAGACGTGTGCATAAGTGGTTAAGGAGATCTGTGGCATGTGTGAAGTGTCAGAGTAAACCCATGACTGAGTAATTTATCTAGAGACTTAGAGATATCTTGTAGTCGCATGATCTCATAACAAATTGGATTTAAAGCCAAAGTGTGGGAGATTTAGCACAGGCCGTGGATTAAAATAAAGATCAATGGTGGTCATGTAATCTCTTAACAGATTAAGCAGGTACAAGATTATTTACAGATTCGACGCAAGGCGTTGATGAAAATCTAATTGTATGGTCCACTTTGAATCTGGTAATGAAACCCAAGTCAAGATAAATTCTCAGCGACTTAGAGATAGTACAGTTGTAAAATCTCAAAATGAATTCTAGTAAGAGTAAGGTAAGATTGATTGGGTTTTTTTGTATCGCCATGAGGTAAAAAGGTTAGCCTGTTAAAAGGGAAAGATCTTGGCAGGGTGTAATAAATCTACCGAGTTGTAAAAGGTAAAGAAAACAAGCCAATCATGATTGATTTTAAAGCTTGATCATGTATATTAGGGTTTTAAAACTAAAAAAATTATTCATAACCTATCCAAGTGGGTTTTTTCAAATTCGAGTACCTATCAGCTTCAGGCGCCATGACAAGGAAAAAATTGATGTCAAGGCACACAAATTAATGACATAAGTGATTGAGTCACAATTCCATGATCTTGATTAGAATGGTGTATTGATTTCTTAGAAATAAATAGGTGTAGCCTTTTTTCATTTTAGTTTATCAAAGTTTTTAGAGTGCAGAGCCAAGATATTGCATAAGTTTCAGTGCTTTTAAGAAGTGAAGAATTGTCTAAGTTTCAAAGCAAATTATAAGAAGAAGTTGTGTCAGAAAACAACATTGTTCAGAAAATATCACTAATAATGAGCCAGGTGGATGCAAGAGGAGCTTCTACCAGTGGGACAAGTAAAGATGTAGAGGATGTGATGAAGGAGCATCTTGGGTCCTTGGCAATCCTGCTCAACCAAAAAAAGAAGTTTACTTATGTTTTCTTGTTGTTTTCCTGTCTCTCGAGTTCTGGCTTTATCAATGGGTCTCGGTGACTTCTTTGCATGAAAAGTTGTCTATTATTGGTAACACTTTGCCTGAGGATTTTTGGTAATGCCTTACTGACGGTTTTCTCTGTTGCTTAGGTATGTTGTACCGATGGTTTGCTGATTTTCGGTGATGTGTTCCCGACGTGTGTTTTCCTGATCTGACTGACCTCTACACTTAATTTCCATGGATAGATTAATATGGGGTCTCTCATTGGGATCTGTGTGGACCTAAATTTGGGTCTCACCTTTGTGTTTGAGCACTGACTAATTTTTTGGACTTTTGTATTTAGTCTTTTGTATGTTCTTAGTTTAGCAAGTCTTAGAGAAAGAAGGCAAATGTTAAGATATTGAAGATCTGAGATCTCTATTTTAAGAAGATCAAATTGTAATACATTTCTTTGTATATGGCCGTAAGAAGGAAGACCTTACAGCCTGGCATGTAAGTTTGATCAATTAATGATAAGATTACTGCATTTCTCTTCTCTCACCATGTTGTTGTGTTAATTCCGCATTGGATCTGCAAGATGGATGGTTTTGGGTGTGCCCTAGGCCTTGTCATCATCCTCCCTTGCATCAGGTGGTATCAGAGTGAGTTGAGATCTATGGCTCCTTCTTGTAAACTCTAAAGATAATTTTTGTAGGGTGGCAGGTTGCGATCTGACCTACAATTGCACTGAGTTTCAAGATGATTCGTGGGAGAGGAAATGTTGATCAAGGTCTGGCTGATATGCTTAGACAGATGGCTACAATATTGGAAGCTGTTGAAATAGCCCAACGTAGAGGAAGACATCTTGAAGATGTTAGTGATGATGAATTTGAAGAGGTTCAAGGTGAAGTTGCACCTGCACCTATGATGGACCAGGAAGAAGCGAGATTCTTGAGAGCCTTGACAAGTTTGAAATCCACACCTTAGTTTAATCCTCTTGAGTATAGTGGAAAGTTATATTATGATGAATTGACTGACTGGATCACTGAGATGGAAAAATATTTTGAATATGAGAATGTTGCAGAAGACAAGAAGGTCAAGATTGCAAGCACCAAGCTGAAGGGTCATGCATCCTTATAGTGGGAACACCTACAATTGGATAGAAATAAGAAAGGTAAAGAAAAAATCAAGGTATGGAATAAGATGGTGAAAAAATTAAAAGGAAAGTTTCTTCCTTGTAATTATCAGATTAACCTAGTTTGGAGAATGCCAAGTTTCAAGCAGAAGGACAAATCACTCAAAGACTATACTGAAGAATTTTACAGATTGGACATCAGATCTGGACATGTTGAAGATGAAGTAGAAATAGTTGCAAGATATCTGAATGGCTTGAGGAGTTCCATACAAGATGAGATCAGCCTGATCAAGATGGATGGCATTGAAGAGGCATATCAATTTGCCCTAAAAGCTGAATAAAAGTTTAACAAAAGATATGAAGAAAGACAAAGAGGTAGAGGTGGAAGATTCCCTAGAGGAAGAGGTAGATCTCATGGTGAAAATAGTAGATCTAAACCAGACAAGTCAAATACAAACACTAGTCAAGACAAAGGAAAGACTGAATGGAAAGGTGTAAATTCATACCGAGGAAGAGGTAATTACTCTAGAGATGGTTATAGAAGAAGAGGGTTCCAAGTAACTTGTTACAATTGTGGTGAAGAAGGACACAAATCCTTTGAGTGTACACATGCAAACAAGAAAGGTGGTAACAATAGTAGAAATTATTTGATTCAAGAAGAGACATCCAATGAAGCTAAAAAATAACCTCATGATCAGAAGGATACTATGGAGTGAGAAAGATAAGCAAGATCCTATCAGGAAAAGTTTGTTCAAAACCAGATGTAGAGTTGCAGACCAAGTTTGGAAAGTCATTGTTGACAGTGGAAGCTCATAAAATATAGCATCAGAAGAAATGGTATCAAAGTTGCAGTTGGAGAGGATGAAGCATCCAAAACCCTATCAGATCTCATGGATCAAATATGAGCACACATTAATGGTAAGTGAACAATGTTTTGTGAATCTGAAAATTGGAAAGTACTATGATAAGGTGTTATGTGATATTATGCCAATGGATTGTTTCCATATGTTGTTGGGTAGACCTTGGTAGTATGATAGAAATGCTATACATGATGGAAGGTTGAATAGATATTCTATTTGGGTTGATGGTAAAAAAACAAATTTTGTTACCTTTGGTTGAAGAATCTGTTGATGAGTTATGTACATTTGTGAAATTTTGTCTCATGGAAGGTAGATAGTTTGTTAAAGATCTGAAAAGAGATGATATGTGTTATTCTTTGATTCCTAACAAACCAAGTAAGAATACATAAGATGACATACCTACAGAAGTTGCAAAGTTTCTGACTGAATACAAAGAAATCATTTCAGATAATGTACCTGATGGTTTGTCACCAATCAGAGATATCAGTCATTATATGGATCTGATTCCTAGAGCTAGTTTACCAAACAAGGCACCTCATCAATTAACACTGATGGAAAATGAAGAGCTTAACCAACAATTTCATGAACTGTTGAACAAAGGCTTAATCAGAGAAAGTTTAAGTCCTTGTTGAGTACCAGCTATGTTGGCACCTAAGAAGAATGGAGAATGGAGAATGTTCACTGATTCCAGAGCAATAAAAAAATTCACAGTCAAGTATAGGTTTCCTATACCAAGAATGGATGACATAATGGATTGCATGAGTGGAGCAAAGTATTTCACCAAAATTGATTTAAAAAGTGGATATCATCATATCAAAATCAGAGAAGGAGATGAGTGGAAAATTACTTTCAAGACAAAAGAAGGTTTGTATGAGTGGTTGGTTATGCCTTTTGGCTTAACTAATGCACCTAGTACATTTATGAGGCTGATGAATGAAGTTATGAAGAAATTATTGAATAAGTGTGTAATTATATATTTGGATGACATTCTGATATTCAGTAAAACCAGAGAAGAACATCTAATACATATAAGACAAGTGTTACAGAGATTAAAATAAGAAAAGTTGCTGATAAATCTGAAGAAATGTTCCTTCATGAAAGAAGAGCTTGTGTATTTGGGTTTTGTGATTTCCGCTGATGGTTTGAAGATGGATCCATAAAAGGTTGAAGCTATATTGAATTGGCCTACACTTGAGAATGTTACAGAGGTAAGATCATTTCATGGAATGGCAAGTTTTTAGAGAAAATTCATCTGAAATTTGAGTTCTAGTTGCAATGCTATGACTGAGACAATGAGAGGAGACAAAAGAGAATTCAAATGGACACATGGAGCTGATAAGAGTTTTGAAGCTTTGAAGTTGAAGGTTGCTGAATTACCTGTGCTAGCCTTACCTAATTTCTATAAGGTATTTCAAGTTGAATATGATGCAAGTAGAAGTGCAATTGGAGCTATATTGACTCAAGAAGGTAAACCTGTTACTTTCTTTAGTGAAAAGTTGAATGATGCAAAGAGAAATATTCTTTCTATGATCAAGAATTCTATGCTATTGTGCAAGCCATGAAGAAATGGAGGCATTACTTGATGCCAAATGAATTTTTGTTGTATACTAATCATAAGGCTTTACAATATTTGGGTAGTCAAAACAAGTTGAATCAGAGACATATGAAATGGGTAGAGTATTTGCAGATCTTTACATTTGTGATTAAGCATAAGAGTGGAGTTTCTAATAGAGTTGCTGATGCATTGAGTAGAAGAAGATCTTTGTTGACTGAAATGAGAATTGAAGTTCTTGGTTTTAATGACATGAAGCATTTGTATGAAGATGATCCTGATTTTTTAGAGCAGTGGAGAGTGTGCAGAGCTAACTAACTCAAATCAATCAAGAAAGTATGAAGACTATTTCATTCAGGAAGATATTTTGTTTAAAGGTATTCAGTTGTGCATACCGAGAGGTTCAATGAGAACTAATTTGATAAAAGAGAAACATAGTAGTGGATTGGTTGGACACTTTGGCATTGATAAAACATTGAGTTTAGTGAAGGAGAGGTATTTTTAGCCTTAGTTGTATAAGGATGGTCAGAAATTTGTGAAAAGTTGTGGAGTTTGTCAAGTTGCAAAAGGAGTAAGTCAGAATACTGGTTTGTATACACCGATATTTGTTCTTGAGAAACCTTGTACTGATATCAACATGGATTTTGTTCTTGGACTTTCGGGGACAGCAAGAGGTAATGATTCCATATTTGTTGTTGTGGATAGATTTTCTAAAATTACACATTGCATACCATGTAAGAAAACATCAGATGCAATACACATAGCAGATCTTTTCTTTAAGGAGATTGTCAGATTGCATAGACTACCAAAGAGTATCATCTCTGACAGAGACAGTAAGTTTGTAAGCTCTTTTTGGAAAACACTTTGGAAGAAGTTGGATACTAAGTTGAAATTTAGTTCTACATTTCACCCATAGACTGATGGACAAAAAAAAGTTGTAAACAAAAGTTTGGGTAACTTTTTGAGATGTTTAGTTGGAGACACACCAAGCAATTGGGATTCGATGTTGGCACAAGAAGAGTTTGCATACAACAATTCAATAAACAGAAGCACTGGAAAGACATGTTTTGAGTTTGTTCATGGCACACAACCAAGAGGTATATCAACTTTGACAAACATTGTTGGTGAAGAGAAAAGAAGTGTTGAAGAAGAGAAATTTGTAGAATTTATGAAGACATTGCTTGAGGATGTGAAGCAAAAGTTGGAGAAAAGTAATCAGAAATATAAAGATGATGCAGACAGATCAAGAAGACACAAGAAATTTGAAGTTGGTGATGCTGTGACGGTTCATTTGAAGAAAGGAAGATTTCCTATTAGAACATATGTGAAACTGAAGATGAAGAAATTTGGTCCTTGTAAAATACTGAGAAGATTTGACAGTGGAAATGCTTATGAAGTTGAATTATCGGACGACATGGATATATCACCTATATTCAATATTTTAGAATTGTATGAATATCATGAACCTGATGAAGAAGTGACAGTACCAAGTGATTATCCTAAGAAGTAGATAGAGGAAGTTGAGAAGATATTGAAATAGAGAGTTGGTAGAAGTACAAGAGGAAAGGAATACATGGAATATCTGGTAAAGTGGAAAAATAGACCGATTGAGGACTCATCTTGGATTTCTCCATCTAAGTTGGATTTATTTCAGGTTGGACCTGATACATGATTTGGGGAATCATTTCTTTTCAACCCCAGGTGTCTGATGCAGGAGCATCTTGGGTCCTTGGAAATCCTGCGCAACCAAAAAAAGAAGTTTACTTATGTTTTCTTGTTGTTTTCCTATCTCTCAGGTTCTGGATTTACCAACGTGTCTTGGTGAATTCTTTTCCCAACAAGTTTTCTATTATCAGTGACACTTTGCTGGACAAGTTTTGGTGATGCCTTACCGATGGTTTTCTCTGTTGCTCAGGTATGTTGTACCGATAGTTTGCTAATTTTTGGTGATGTGTTCCCGACGTGTGTTTTCCTGATCTGGCCGAGCTCTACACTTAATTTCTGAGGCTAAATTAATATGGGGTCTCTCATTGGGATCTATGTAGACCTAAATCTAGGTCTCACCTTTGTATTTGAGCGCCGACTACTTTTTTGGACTCTTGTATTTACTCTTTTGTATGTTCTTAGTTTAGCAAGTCTTAGAGCAAGAAGGCAAATGTTAAGATATTGAAGATCTGAGATCTTTGTTGTAAGAAGATAGAATTGTAATAAATTTATTTGTATATGACCATAACTAGGAAGGCCTTACAGCCTGACATGTATTAAGTTTGATCAATTAATGATAAGAATACTGTATTTCTCTTCTCTCACTATGTTGTTGTGTTAATTCCACATTGTATCTGCAAGCTGGATGGTTTTGGGTGTGCCCTAGGCCCCTTCATCATCCTCCCTTGTGTCAGGATGACTAGAAGGGAAAGATGAACTATTTTGATGAATTTGTGGCTCTACTACCTGGAATGAACCAAGGGAAAAAGGTAAATGATGAATTCCTCTCTTGTGTCATGGAAAATTGTAGAGATGCACGTACTCCTAGAGTTTTTGTTTATCATCTATTCAACTATTTCTATAATAATAGGGATAGGGAAATTCCAATTTCAATTCCATGGACATCAGGATTAATAAAGCTAATTTTTCTAGATGTCTTTGTAGACATAGACTTGCTGATTGAGCTAGCTAAGAAATATTATTCTCTTTTTAGAACCATTAAAAAAGTGATGGAACAACCTTAGTTACATTAGATAGGGCATCATTCATGAGGGATTTTGATATATTTCATCCATGCACCATAGAGATTGACTTAACAAAGTTAGAAAATTAGTATGTCAAAGAAACCACCATTGTTTCTAGATTAATCCAGATTCATGTCCCCAAATCAAACATAAATTACATAGTTGCCATACCAAATTCTACTGCCGCATATTTTTACAAGGATTTGAGCTTTTATATGAAGTACATTGCTTATGGGCTATGTAGGGTTTTGGGGAAAGATGAGGGAAGTGAAAGGTTACCTGCAGATTTATTAATGATCATCTTGGACCTCTAGAATTCTCATGCTAATACTGATTTTGATTATATTTAGTATGTTATTGATCAAATACATCAAGATCTTATAGATGTCCACAGTAAGACAAACTCTAATTTGTTTGCATTATTCTATTTTGTTGCATTTAATTTTTATTTCAATATCAATAGCATGGATGTACACAATTTGAGGCCAATGATGTTGTTCCACGATAAGAAAAACCCTATGCAACTTTAGGTTAGGGTTTGGAACTATACTTCTAATGAGCATGAGTTTTTTGGTTATCAGAACTGGATTGCATATCCAATTCTAACTCTCTTAGGTGTAAATGTAACCAGATTTCCAATCAAGGTGCTGCAAATTCTTAGACCTTTTCAGTATGTTGATAAGTGGGCAGGAGATCATAACTGGGGAGATTTTTACTGTGGGAAAAAATTTACCTTGATGAGGGTCTATGGATGTTCCCAGCCCCCACACATAATTCCTAAATATGTGCCCCCAAGGATAGCTATAATGGAATTTATTTGGCAATTGGTGTTGATGGATAAAGAGCACCTAGCTCCCCATAGGAAGGGTACTTTTACACCCTGTAAGTTCAAGGTTACTAACTTCACCATTGAAAAAAGAGAAATGAATTCAATGAATAAGTGGTTGGGTCATTACATAATGAATGTGGCCTTGTATAGGTATATAGACCCTGAGGGTTTTATAAAGAGTGCAAAGAAACTGCTAACCCCAACCATCACTACTATTAAAGAGCATGAGGAGTGTGTGGAAGAAAATCTCATAAGAAATATCTTGGAGGATGATGAGGTGGAAAGAAGACCAGACCAATATTAGGCTCTAACAAGCCTGGAACAACAAATAAAGAAAAAGGGGATTCCCTTTGGAGGTTTCTATTATGGGGTACCCTATTTACAAAGACTCACAAGTATGATGGAGTCTTATAATACATTATGCAATCAGCTAGATGGGCTAATAGAAGATAAGGAAAGAGGCCCTAAGAAGCACTCTTCCTCAGAATATGAAGAAGATAGTGAGGAAGGTTATCTAGTGCATAGCCCTCCTCCCATGGATTAGCCACCCTCAACAGGGGAGAACATAGTGATGGATCTTACTGAAGTGCCTGAGGATGAGGTAATTGATGAACCCCCAAAGAAAAAATAGAGAATAGAATTCAGGGGCCTTCTCAAATCAATTTACAGAAGAAGAAAGATAAGGTAAGTGCCCTGATCAATGGTAACAAGCCATATGACCATCAGCTTAGAAATAAAATCAGGCAGGGAAAGAAAGTAAAAAAGGATGATCAAGAAGAAATTGAACTACCTCTTTCGTTATGCCAGGATGAAAGAGAAATTCACCAAAGTGAATTCTTGAATGATGATTCATCCATTAAGACAGAGGAGTTCAAGAATTTCTTAATTTGGAAGAAGCAGGAAGAAGTAGGGGCACAGTTGCAGTTGATAGAGGAGAGTTCAGTGCCAAGTGAAGCTTTGCAAGCATATGACCCTGAAACTAAGACCATAACACCTGATGAGGCTAGAAAAATAGTCAAATCTAGTGGAATTTTACTTGTACCTATATGGGATCTTTCCCCAGCCTTCATAATTGATCAAATCATAAGGAAACCTGATACAAAATTTTCCTCAGAGACAGAGGTTGGAGAAATAATTAGGGGATGTGGATATGATCCATGATCCCAAACTTTAGCTATGTGGTCATTGGCCCCTAAGACATAGAATCTATCCTTGATCAGTGTGCATGGGAAAATGGATAAGGATAAGATCATTTGGAATATCCATAATACTGGTGATCTGGAGATATCTCAGGATCTCACCCATTTTGGACATCTTAATGAGGCTAAAACAGAGAAGATGTCCAAGAGATACCAGAAGCTTTTTGATCAATCCAATGTTTTGGTGACGGATAGGGAAGTATACTTGATTAAGATCAAGTCATTAGAAGAGAGGGTGGAGGAATTGAAAAAGAAACTACAAGAGGCCCCGAAGGCTATCCATGCTCCACCCAAATAGGTTGTGGATGCTCAAACTAAGACCACCGAAGAAATTGCATTTGGAAAAGAGAAAGTGGACAAAGATTAGAATAAAGTAGCTTTAGAATCCCTGTGGAAGATATTGCAACATAGGATTGATGTCCTAAAAGGTAAATTTGATTTGGTACAAAATGCTTACAGTAAGCTACCTGACCTAGAAATAGAGTTCAATAACCATATTGCTACTTTGAATCCTTATTTTGGTACTTGGTTAGGAAGGGCATCACTTTTTGGAGGGTTGGGAGCCTTACAGCCACATAGGATAGATCTCCCAGAGGTTGTATGTCAAGTAGGGGAAGAAATTGAACACATTGGAGCTACTTTGTCTTTCTTTAAAGGCAAAGAAAATTAGATACAGGTAAGGATCAACATGTTTGGCCTAGATTATAACAGATTTATTCCTCCAATTAAGAGAGAAGATGACAAGGTTAAATCAATAGTAGAATGGAGAAATGAGTTTGACACTCTATTTCCTATTAAAGAGGAATTTTTAACAGATAATATTACTTTCTATATGGATAGATTTAAAGAAGACCTTGGATGAGGCTTTCAAAGCAGAGAAAAAATTCATCATGTTTGTCACAAATGTGAAGGTCATAACAGATGCTAGATGTGGTAGGCAGAAGGCACAACTATAGATTATTCATAGTTTTAATTGGCCTTCAGAGGCAAAGGTTGTAGAATGGAATGTCAGCACTAAGACCAAGAAGAAAAAGCCTGCAACCATTGACCTAGATGTATTGGACGAGGAGTGAAGTGGCCCTTGATCTATGAGCACATGGAGGATAATCATCAATAAGACTAGTGTAAGTTAGCCTATATTGGTAGTCACTAGGTCTCACAATAACTACAAGAGGTTATCTAGAATATCTACAGACAAAGGTGCCAGCTACCAAAATCTTTAAATCATATCAAAGATTTTATTTCGTATTAAATCATGTACTCAAGTCTTTTCTCCACCACATGAAGGTGTAATTCTATTTTTGTTTTCTAGCACTTTAGGGTTTACCCTAGCCATCCGAAGCTTGTTTCATCCTTTCTCTTTAAGGATTCAAAGATGGATAGTGATCTATATATAGAAATATGTAACATAATGTGGTGGATGGAAAAATTACAATTACAAGGCAAATTTCTCATTTTTGTCTAGTTTTTTAGGCTTTTAGTCTTTCTGAATGTATGGAAGCAGAAGTATATTAATAAAATATAGTGGAGTTTCATGTTCCATATCATTGTTGTCTTCTTGTATTTTTGTTTATGCTCTTGTATGTTTAAATTATAAGGCATTTTAAATATACCATTTATAAGGTAACTATGCGATTACTTATAAGTTTCTTTCAATTAGGGAGTAAATCTTATGAGTGGTTCCAGAGGGTTAGACATTAGTATGAGGATTTGATACAGGGGCATGGGAATGAGAAGATAGTTTGAAAGGAACTCTATTTGAACTACATGTGTATTTCCATTAATGAGTTTCTGTGAATTTAAATATCTCATTTGACTCTTTGCCTGGGATTAGGCACTGGTCTGGGTTTTATAAGCAATGATTTATCATCAATCTTAAATCAAGAAATCATTTACTTTTCTGATTATTAAGAACTTATATGCTTAAATAGTTTTATTAAAGAATACAATTTAATTTGTTGACTCATTGGAGAGAGTCTCATTAGGTTAGTCTTCCTGAGTCAAGAACTCTAAAAAGAAGAAGGATGAGAATCCTTGTTTGACTATTGTTTTCTATTTTTATGTTCATGGTCTGGCTTGTTAAGCTCTGTGTTAAACTGATTATAGTCATCTATAAGGTGTTCTATTAGTTGTTGCAGTAAAAGGAAATTAGAAAATCAGTGTAACCCCTGATCCACTATTAAATTTACTGTGAATTAGTAACTTGTATAAGGTACACCCACCTGATTCTGTGGATCTCAAAGGAGAAGGAGGATTCATCCTCATTAATTAGACTTTTACTTTCATGAGTCACGAATTGGGAATCTAAGAGTCAAGAATTAGTGATATATTAAGGTTCTGCAAGAAAAAGCTCTAACAAATTGGTGACTCTTCTGGGGAAAAAGTGGATTTTTGTAGAAATCCACAGTGACTAATTATTTACTGTCCATTTCTTGAGTTTATTAATATTTTCCCATACTAGTTGTGGGTGGCGACTCTAACTTTGTGCATTCTAGTGTAATTCTCATATTGAAGTATTGAATACTACTATATGATTTAAGAAATGAGTCAGCAAAGAAATACCAGGTCCTATTTTAGGGCTAATCCTGAAAAGGATATAGGAGAAGAGCTCCTTAAGCCTGGAAAGAGACAGTGGTCCAAAAAAGGTGGACCAAATCAAGACTCCCCATGAACTTCAAAGGGGAGAATGGAGACCCCTGTCCCTAAGACAAGGTCATCCTCATCTGAAGGTGTAGAGCCACCAAGGCCAGTAAACTCTTATAAAGCTGATGCAACTTTTTACCATTTCAGAGAGGAGGAAATGATAGATGCAAGATTTTTCCCTGCAGAAGAAACTCTGGAACAACTAGGGGAGACCTCTGCTATTGAGACAACATCCTATGATTCTGAAAAATTGAGAGAGGATTTATCAACTCTGAGAAGGAGAAAACAAGAGTGAGAATCAGAGATTTCTCAAGCTAGGAAGAGGCGTGAACAAGAGATCTATGACTTGTTAACTAAGAGGGAAGAACTCTTGGCAGAGACAAGAAGGAATGAGATAAAGGCTAAGAGCCTAAATGGAGAGGGTAAAGGTCTAGATAATGATTTTTTTAGTGAATTTGAAGCCTTGAGGAAAAATATATGAATAAGAGAGGAAATTCTAGTAAATATGAGTTTGCAGAAGGACCTATCATGAGACAACTACACCCAGATGAGATTCTGTTGAATGCAAAGCTCAAAACAAGAAACAAGAATGTCTCTGAAAAAGGTAAGAAAAAGGATATTAGTATAACTATTAATGAGCCTAAGAAAAGTAAGACTATCCCTGCAAGAATGTCTCAAGTTGACTTGCAAATTGAGCAAGCCAGAAAGACTAAAGAAGATCTAGTCAAGTAGATAGAAAAGCTAGAGCTAGAGGCTGCTGCTGCAGACATGAAAATGAGGATAGCTTTATTTCATGCTAACATTAATACCACTACAAGTAGTTATGTGCCAATTATTACTGGAAAAAAAAAAAAATCCACCAGGTGGTGTTGGTCCAGCTGCTCAATAATCTGACCCTGGTCCAAACACTCAAAGCTCTGGTTTGAAACAAGGAGGTTCTCAACAAGACCAAAATCAAGGAGGTACAACTAGAACAAGTGGAAACAATTCTTTAGGAAACTTCCAAAGAAGACCTGTTCATTTGGATAGATATAGAGCTCTTTTCTTTGATGACATCCTTGGTCATCCCAATGTGATTCCTAATGAGGTAAGAGACAAAATCCCTAAGTTCACAAGAAATAATGTAATAACCTGTGAGGAACATTTAAAATATTTCACTGATATGGTAACTGATTTTGAAATAGAACATGAAGAGTTATCATGAAGCTTTTTGTTCAGTCTTTAACAGAAGATGCAAGGGATTGGTTTAGAAATTTTCTTAATAATAGCATTGCATCTTGGGAAGAATTTTTCAAAGATTTTAGGAAACAATATAGAGAACATGTAAACTCTAGTTATATGTTGAATGAATTTAATAATATCAAGAAATTTCCAAATGAGAGCATGTCAGATTTTAATAGTAGGTTCCAAAAAGCTATGAACAAACTCTTCTGAGTATTAAGGCTAGATGAAGAAGTGTGTCTGACCACTTAATTTAATGCCACTGACGGGAAAATGTCCTATCTTCTTAGGGATAAGAACCCAATAACCATGAGGGATGATTATAAAAACAACAATAGACATTGAGAATAATAGGTGAGCCTCAAGGAAAATGGGGAAGAGAGAGGATGGAAAACTTTGGAAAGAAAAGGGACAAGCAAACAAGCCTTCTAAGGAGGATGATAGGGTTGATAAATTAATGATTGCAGTAAATGATCTTACTGCTAAGATGGATAAAAATGATATAGACTATCATGACAATAAATACCAGTGTCAAAGGTATGATAAACAACCTAATCTAAGGAGTATGTCATACAAAACTAACTGGAAAGATGGTAATCCAATCCCTGAGGATCAAGAAAACCAAAAGTACAGAGAAACCCCTGATCCCCTGAAAAGAAACAATACAAATTATGTAGAGAACACTCCCTGGTGTCCTTATTGCAATATGGCTCACTCTTCATACCAATGTGTGGTATCCCAAGCCCTAGTTGATCAAATGGGTGAGGGAGATGAACAATCAGGTCCTGAACAAGAGAGTCCTAGTGTGAACATGTTCACTGTAAGGAAGCCCTATCCTTGGTCACCTGACGAGGGTGAACATATTGAAGATGTAAGAAGCAAAAGGATCAAGTACTTAGAATAACAACCCAAAATTGTCTATAATTCTATTATATCTCAAAGAACCATCAATGCAGTGGGTGATAAAAAAGAGCACCCTCATTTCAAATTACCAAGTGATGAAGAGAAGAGATCCCTAACTATAGAAGCAATAAATCAAGCTAGGGGTGCATACAATCTAAGAAATAGAATAGTTGATCCTATTTAAGGTAAAATTGCCTCTTCTTTCATTAAAGAGGGCATCCCACAAAATGCTATAGAATCTCATCACAATGGTAGCAAAGGAATAAATTTGACAAAGCAAGAGAGTCTTCTTCTGATCAGAAGGAGAAAGAAGAAACAACAGAAGAACAAATGGCTACTGGAAAATCCATGAAAGGTAAAAAGATAGGTGATTCATCTTGTGAATTGCCTATGTTTGACATGAGACATGCTCTCACTCAGATGAAATTTTTAGTCCCATTGATGTAGATGCTGAAAATAAGAGAGCATAAGGAAGCTGCACTCGCACTTCTGAGAGGGATAGAAGATATCGCTAAGTCAAAACAAGAAGAGGTACCATTGACTATGAATAGTGATAAAAGAGAGATTCCATTTGTCAAGGAAAAGGAAAAACAAGTACAATATTAGAAAAGAGAAAAGAATTTTCTAACATATGCATTGGTAATGTGATTACTCAGGAACTACTATTAGTGGACCCTTTCTATGTTACCTTAAAGGTAAATCATTTTCTAGTCAAGAATTGTTAGAATAGTTGAGAGGGAGGGAGAGGGGGGTGAATCAGTGGCCTAAAAAATTAATCCAATAATTAAATCCAAAAATTTATACCTAATATATAATACTTCTAGTTATCTTCAGTCCTACAAGATGTATGCCTTTAAATAATCTTATCAAATAACTACTGCTCAGAGTTCACTGTTATCCCTTTTCTTAAGCTTTACTGAATCACAGTCTTAGCCTTTACCAAAATACAGTAAATAACTTAGTGTTTACCAATCAATCCTATTTTTGTATATGTAAAGAAAAACATCAAAGAAATGAACCATATACACATTTGACACATTGCTTTTTAACATGGAAACCCTGTTAAGGGAAAAACCACTTGGGACCGGTAACCCAAAATTTTTACTCTTCTGAAGTGACCTCGGTGAAGAGCCAACCCTGTTAAAGGTTACAAACACACTATTAAGTGCAAACTTGTTAGAGGATTTATCACTAATAGTTTATCACTTGACCTACATTCACTATGAAATCAACATGAAAACCTTTTGATACTCCTTGGGATATATCTCAATATATAAAGGATGATTAGATCCTACTATGTTAAGAGATTTTCTGAATCAATGATTAAACTAAATCAAATATAATCTGTTCATAAATACAAATTAATCTTGCAGATGTTTAGATCTATTGTAAGCACACAATACCTTTCTGATCAATGTTTCTCTTCTGTTCCTTTTCTCCACTTCTTTCTTCTTGGTGAATGTTGTTGCTTCTCTATTGCTCGGTGTCTGTAGATAAATTTAGCTCTATTATTTAGCTTGTATGATCAGATCTGTATGAAGACTTCTATCTTCACCATAATTATCTTCAACATTCCTTTTCTTCACCCATTTATTATAAATTATTCTTCTCTTTATATAGACATGATTTCACCATTTCTTGTCCTTCTTGTTTTCTTTGTTGATCACTTCTTGATCCGAAAAGCTCGCCATGCTTGCTTTAGTTTTAATCCATAAAAATCTCCTTGTTTTTAGGAATACAACATGCTTTAAATATCATTCTTATCTTTAGCTTTTAACTGATCGATGAAAACAAAGTAAATAATCAGTTAACTCAATATTTAGCTCCTTCCATCTAATTTGTTTTGTCGTATCCTAACTTTAGTTCTCATCGGTCAACACTTCAGTTATGATCGGTGACTACTATAGACATCTCGGGAATCAACTTTAGTTTTTTTTGGTGATAACTATAGTTAGCTCGGTAATGCTTTCTCGGGTATCACTTGCTCAGGTAACACTATCCGTCGAGTAACACTGTGAACTTCTATGCTCGGGGTTCACTATCTGTCAGGGTTTACTGTGACTCAATGTAAATGATTACTGACAAAAAAAACTTTGTATTTTCAGATCTTTAAGTGTTGTAACAATATGTATATGATAAATCATACCATATAAAGTTGACATCAATGAAAATACAATACATTAACTAATTTAATGTCTTGCATTAACTTTTTGCATCTTGGTGATGATCAACTTTTTCATCTTCAAACATTCAATCAATACGTAGCTAGGAGTACTGAAAAAGCATATAATCGTTAACCGTTTGATCATAGGGGTTCTAAATTTTGTAGATACCATCTTTTGGCTTTCCTGATTAACCTCGTGAGAGTGGGCAATGGATGGCTCAGCCCCTTGTTTGGAGGGAGTAACCCCGACATATTTTCTGGATTGATTGGTTGACTTAATAAGCACTTAATTCTTGATCGCTTCCTGACAAAATGGATCTATATCCACCATTGGTAGTGAGACTAAAATTTTTTGGGTTACCCATTCATGGAGAAGATTCGACCTATGCATAGTCATGAATGGAGGTTCACATTAACTTTTTGCATCTCATGATCATCAACTTTATCATTTTCAAACATTCAATCAGTTATAGTTCATCAAGAATTGCAAGATAGACTTTGGTACTTTAGCTACTGTAATGCCTTATCATGTCATGAAATAATTAGGCCTTCAAGTCACTACTCCTGCTGGAAGTTTTTATGCAATGGACAACAAAGAGGTTCCTGTGATAGGAACACTGAAGGACATTGAAGTCAAGATTGATGCATTCCCATAAGCTACTTACAGAATGGATTAGTTGTTGTAGATACAATAACTCATTATGGTATGATTCTATCAAGACAATGGGCACTAGAAGTGGGTGGAAGACTACAACTAGATTTATCCTATGCAAGAATTCTTGTAAATGGTATTGAGGTCAATTTGTATAGAGAGCTTTGTTCACCTATCATGGTGGAGATGGTTATGCCTGACCAATTGAATTATTGTATAGATGTTGATATGGAAAAATTTACTGTAGAGGAGATCAAGCCACAGTTGAGAAACACTGATCCAATTTTTGATGAACTATTACTATAAAAAGGTGGATTGTGGAAAATGTACTTTGATGGAGGGTGCTCCAAGGAAGGATTAGGAGTTGGTGTTCTATTCATCTCTCCATTAGGTATTAATTTTCAATATTCCTTCTTATTGGCTTTTCATTGTACAAATAATGCAATTGAGTATGAAGCCTTAATCTTGGGAATATATATTGCCATCAAGCATGGTATTAAATGTTTGAAAATTCATGGAGATTACCAATTAATAATAGCTCAAATAAGGTCTCAATATGCTGCCAAAGATGATAGACTGAAGTTGTATAAGTATGCAGTGTGGGATAGGCTGGAATTCTTTGATGCCTTTAATATTATTTGGGTAGATAGATCCAATAACATCATGGTAGATTTTTAGAAAATGTTTCTTTGAAGAATGATGATATCACTCTTGCTGGAATTTGTGTGGTTGAGGTTAAGAATAGGCCTACAGTGCCTGACAAAATTCATAACTAATAATTTTTTGAGGATGATGAAGATATCCTCAAATTTATTCAATGTGTGGATCACTATGATGGCCAGCAAATTGATTGTGATGCTTTGATTGTAGTTGTAAATGGTAAAGAGTGCATTTTTCACAATGATATTGTCCAATTAGAATCTAACCATATTTTGAAGGGGTTAGTGGAACTGGAAGGTATGTTCAACATAAATGACAATAATATGTCTCAAAGGTCCAATGCCAAGATAGAAGACTTTGAAGAAATAAATTTGGGATCAGAGACATCCCCACAATTGGTATATATTGGAAATAAGCTGGATAGGAATGTGAGGCTGAATCTGATAAAGATGCTGAAAAAATATAAACATGTCTTTGCTTAGTCTTATGAGGATCTAAAATATTATAGAGAAGACTTGTTCCAACATGATACTCCTTTGAAAGAGGATATAAAACCCTTCAGATAGAAACAAAGGCCTATCAATCCATTGTTGGCCACTAAAATGCAAATAGAGTTGATGAAAATGAGAGATGCAGGTATTATTAAACCAATAAGACATTCATCATGGGTCTCAAACTTAGTCCCAGTAAGGAAAAGAATGGGGACATTAGATTATGTGTTGATTTTAGGAATCTCAATGTAGCTTCATTAAAAGACAATTATGGATTACCTAATGTGGAAGCTATGTTGTAGAAGGTGACCGTGTGTGACCTACTTTCTATGATGGATGGATTTTTTGGTTATAACCAAGTGTTGGTCAAGGAGTCTGAATAGTTTAAGACTACTTTCACTACCCTTTGGGGAACATATGTGTATGCTCACATGCATTTTGGTTTGAAGAATGTTGGTGCAACCTTTCAAAGGGAAATGGATGTGGCTTTCAAATAACTTATAAATGTTCTTATGGTAGTCTATCAGGATGATTTGACTACTTTTTCAAAGAGTGTTGAAGATCAATGCAATCATTTGGAAAATGTGTTTATTAAAGCCCTGGAATATGGAGTTTCCTTAAATCCAAAGAAATTTTAGTTTGTTGTCACATAGGGAAAACATTTAGGGAATATAGTATCAAAATAAGGGGTAAGAATAGATCCAAAGAGAGTAGAAGTTATCCATAAGGTACATGCTCCTAAGAAACTAAAAGGTGTGCAGTCATTTCTAGGACATATAATTTTTTTTAGGAGATTCATTGCAAATTTTGATGAATTGGTTAAGCCAATAGTCAAACTTTTGAAAAAGAATATAAAATTTGAATGGGATCAAGAGGCATAAATTAGTATTTGAAAAAATCAAGCTAGCCATCTAAGAGGCCCCTGTCCTAGTATCTCCTGACTACACAAAACCTTTCTCTCTATTTACATTTGCATCCTTTCATAGTATTGCAGTAGTTCTGTTGCAGAAAGATAAGGAGGGGTTTGATCATCCCATAGCTTTTTTCAGTAAGTCATTACAAGTAACTGAGATGAACTATCAATTGATGGAGAAACATGCTTATGCCCTAGTAAAATAAATCAAGACATTCATACCTTAATTGGTTTGTGCAAAGATAATGCATATGTACCCCATGCTGCAGTCAAGGACATCTTGGTCCAATGTGAAGTGACTGGAAAAAGGTGCAAATGGATCAACAAAATTCAAGAGCTTGATTTAGAGATCCATATTACCAAACTGGTAAGAGGCTTAGGAATAGATAAGTTGATGAATGAAGAAAATCTAGATCTATTCCAAGTAAATAGTGTTAATACTTGTGGGGAAGTTGTTACAAGTATTGAGATGTAGCCTTGGTATGCTAATATCATCTTCTTTCTTCAAAATGCTAGCTGCCTGGAAGATTTTGATGACATTAATTTTTCCATTAGTACACTTAGTGAAAAAAATTAACCAAGATCATTGGTACATGCATTACCGACAGACTACAAGCATTACCAGTAGACTACAAGCATTACCAGCGGACTACAAGCATTACCGACGAACAACGAGCATACCTGATAGAACACAGAGGTCAAGAGAAAATGCTAAGTATGGAATTGATGGACGAACACTGACAAGTGTTGCACCGACAAAGTGAACAAGACATCACTGACGAGTCAATAACATAACATTGAGATCATCACCAATGACACAGTTTTGAGAACAAAATTGATGGAACAGAAAAGGCATACCCGACGACCAGTCCAAGAAAGGAACATCGACGACAAAGAAAATTGACCGTCAGAACCAACAGTCAGTTAGAGAACCCACAAATAGTGGATCTGAGTTTTACACATAAGATAAAGCAATGTAATTCTATTTATAGAGTTTTAATTTATTTTAAATCATAACTTGAGGGTCAAGCAAGCTTTATGTAAATTTTTTAAAGCATCCTAATGGATCTAAAACATATCTAACTAAAGATCAAGGTCAAGTTGTAAACCTTGGATCTAGAGTTAACTTGTGAAGCGTGAATCAAGAATTGAGCCAAAATCTAGTATACATAGGTGTTCAAATCAATTGTGAGTAATGAATTCATTGTTGTTGATAGCCACTATGAGCATCTAAGGAGTAAAAGGTAGAATTCATGCAAAGTTTAGAAATAGATCGTATCAGTTGTCAAGAACACACAGAGGCTACCGACGAGTAGACAAAGGTATTATTCAATCATGGAAGGATGATTACTCATACATAGGAAGCTTTATTGGATCTGTTATCAGCAATTAGAGATTGCATACATC
>MU224254.1:5704732-5739688 GCA_018584345.1 Thuja plicata | reverse complement strand
AAGTGCATCACATCTAAAATCCTTTTGTAGAAGGTGGACTTAACCGTTCTTTACAAATCTTTTAATAGAGTGCACACTTAACAGTGTTGCTAAAGCTTCAAATGAAGTAGATCTTAATAGGTCTCCATTGTAATACTATTAACATGGTAGGTCATCAGAAGTGACCAATTGTAAGCCTTAACTGACCCTTTCTTATTTGCAGATAGTGAAGTCTTGTGGGTAACAATCCCCACCGTAGTTTTTACTTCCTAACAAGAGTTTTCAGTGATATCATATCTTGTGTCATGTGTTATTTATTTTCATGAATGTTTCTTTTATGATTACATACTAAAGAACTTATGATATGATTGCATATACATAAAGAAAGATGAACAGTCAGATAAGATAATTTACAAACTGATGATTAAGGGTTAATGGGCTAACCAAGAAAATTTTTAGAGGTATTGATTCACCCCTCCCCTCTTAGTACATCATTCCAATATAATTACAACAATTGGTATCAGAGCTAAGTCTCTTTCTTGAAAAAGCTTAAAGACTTAAGAGAAAAGATCAGAGCAATGGAAAAGTATAGACTGGACATGACTATTGAGAACGAGCAGTTATAGATGCAAATAAACTATGAGTAGTGTAAAGAGGCGAGAATCAAATTAAGAAAACTTCTTGATGAAAGAAAGATTATGGTAACCAGGCTGAATGAGACAAAATACAAAGAATTATAAATACAAGATTACTTTGATACAATAGAATCATCAACAAGAAAAGCTTCAAACACTTTAGTAGAAGAAATTAAAAGTCTACAAGAGGTCAATCTACATCTGACAGATCAAATCAAGATGCTGTAAATCCGTCAAGAGACTCAAATGGTAAAAATGATTGATGTCATGAATGATGCAAGAAAAGATGAAAATGAAAGAACACTAGCCATTGATTAATGATTTGCACAGACACCGAAGATGTTATAAATGTCTCTACCAACAAAATAAGTCTTCATATACTGACGAGTTGGTAAGCATTAATGACAACTTAGGGCACAAATTTTTTATAAAAGCCCAACAGGTAAACTCATTTTTGCACCCGTAATTTTTGAGAAAAATAGAGCAATTTTAGAGCAATTTGGAGAGAAACCCAAAAGAAATCAATTTGACATGAAGAATTCACATTCACAGGCAGTCATCGAGAATCCGTAAGTAATCACACTCACCGACCGCACTATTTATTTGAGAAAAGCCCTAAATTTTTGCAATACGATGGCATCAACTTCTAGAATTGAAAAGATTAAGGAAGATAAGAAGAAACCCTACAAGCTTGTCAGCAGAGGCTCGTGTGCTGAACCCAAATACAAGCTACCCCCTAAAATAGCATCACAACTCGATGACTCTGGAGCATTCTCCAGAATTCCACCTACTATTTTACTGGTAGAGGATGTAAGGTCCTATATTCACTGGAAGATCTCAGAAATAGGAGATATAGACCTAGATAATGCCTATAGGGCACTGTGTAATGATGCTAGAAATCTCAAAGAAGAGCACAAACATTTGGAAGTAAAGGGACTCACGAATGCACTGCATTTTCCCAAGGTCTTCAAAACAGAATGGATAAAGATTGTTCTGAGCAGAGTTCACAACAAGAATCTATGGCTAAATAAGCCAAAGCCAATAAAAAAGGATGTTATTCATTCTGTCACAAGTTATCCTACAATTGATAAACCACAGGCTCACAAGCACCCATCTCTGGTTGAAGTGGAAAAACTAACTGGTGCTAAATCAGATAAAAGAGCACTAAAGGTCAACACCATTACCGATGTAGAGCTGAAATTTGGAGCATGTGTTGTTGGATATAAGATCTTCCAAGCAAGCCAAATGAATAGCATATCAAGTACAGCTATGAGAACATCATACAAGATCATCAAACAGGGAAAGAAGATGGATCTTGCAGAGATCTTGTTACATCAACTGGAGGAGAACATGTGCACAATAAGGTCTTCAAGAACAAACACTTGTAAGTTTGGTTCCCTCATAATGTGCATATTATTTTACTTTGAAGAATACTTTCCTTCCATAGGAAAAGTTGTATGGGACACAAGCAGACCCATCACCATTCAGATAGGCGAATTCATAGAATCACTAGGAATAGATTTTGATAAAGTTATGCACGAGTATTTCAAAACCATTAAGGAAATGCTGTAAGCCAGAACAAGAATTCCTGAAATTTTGATAGAGGAACACCGAGAAGACATATGTTTCATGGTAGATACTAATTTCATGTACATCCAAGAAGTAGTACCTAGGAAATCATGGCTTTCTAAATTAGAATATGAAATCAAAGCAGGATTAGCCAATGAGTGCATTAAGCCACTACTAAATGAACTAGTGGACAACAAGAAACTAAGATTTGGTACCTATGAAGAGGCCAAACAAAAGATTAAAACAAATCTTTTTGTCAAGAAGGTTGTAAAATAGTAAAAAAGAATGGTGAAGAATTTGAAAAAGAACTTGAATATATCTTTTGAAGAAGAGGAAGAAAGGGAAGGTGAAGAGGAACAAGAGAGAGAGAAGGAAATCACCAAGGACTAGATACCCATTGGTGATACAGCAGAGTAAAATGAATTAGAGGAAGAGAAGTCTGATTCACCACCTCCTCCCACTCCACCAAAGAAGTCAAGAACAAGGACTCAAACAACAAAGGATGCAACTCCTTCTCCCATGGTAAAAGGAAAGGTGTATAAGAGGAAACCTGACACACCAAAGGAAAAACAACCAGTTAGGGCACCTACCAAAAGGAGGAAATTTGTTTAGACAAATGAGGATTTAGAGGACTCAGCTATGGATGAACCTGACACTACAAAACAAGCAAATGAAGTAGCAAAGGTTACATCACCCACTGAAGATATTGATGAAATATTTAAGTAAATTTCTGAAGCACCATCTCTTGGACATCCTAAGATTAGGAAATGGTTAAGATGGGACTCTGTAGAATATAATAAGATTGAAGATGCACTTATTGCTAAAATTTGTAGACACTATTATATCCCACTACAATTCACTACACATGATGTACCACAAGAATTTTTAAATAGAATATCTTCTAGATTTACTTTTGTACTCCATGAGGAGAAAAGGATAAGCGAAAGAGTACTGGTTTCTCTTATGCCTCCTAAATCAAAAAGAGAAGAAATCAATGAAATCATGGAGAAATATGAAAAAAATTTCTCAACAAAAATGAGAGCTTATAATTTTTTGAAGAGAAGCTTATAGAGCTAGAACAAGAAACCCATGATACATGGAGAAAGATACTCAATCCTACTGAGAAAAGAAGTTATGAGAAGGAAACTGTCAATCAGAGAGATAACTCAATAGCTGAGTTAGACAATGAAGAAGTACAAATAACTAGCCAAGAATAGGTTGATATTGTAGATGAAGAATGGCCTGACAACACTGAGGAAAATCAAGTTGTAGCAAGTCCAATTCACATCAGTTTAGATAATGAAGAAGTTACCAAAGAAGAATTGTCAATAAAAGGTAACTTAACTGATGATATAAATGATGAATCATGGTTAGACAACATTGTCAATGACACCATAGGAAAAGACCCTACAATAGAAGTTCAAAAAGATGAAGACATAAACATTGCAAAGGGCAATACCGACGGATAGGATACAACTATTGACACTACAATAGTCAATACACCTACAAACATGAATATATTAATAGATGCTATTGATATTCAGTCAAGTCAAGACAAATCATCTAAGAAAGATGATAATATACCCAAGGATATGGATATGAATGAAAATAAAGTTGCATCCAATACTCAAAAGGATACAGATGAAGAAATGAAAGATGCAACCGACAATCAACAAGAAGTGTCAAAAGAGTAGAACAAAGAAGTTGATAATAAAATAGAGGATACACTGAGAAAGAGTGAAGAAAAAGATAAAAGTGAAGGAGTCAAGCAGGATGAAGGAATAAAACTTAAAGAAGATACATCTGTTGATACACCTAAGGAAAATGAGGAGACGTCTTCACCAAACCAGTTGGTGGACTCAAAATAGATACAAAAGGATGCCTCATCTTCTCGACCCTCACCTAGTAAATACACCCAATCTCAAGCTTTACATATGGTAGTACATCAATCTGCCACCCAGCCAAAGAAGAAGAAGAAGAAGAAGAAGAAGAAGAAAATAGTAAAGAAAGACATCTTGGCTGTTACACTGGATGAAGTAATAGAAGTTCCAAACTAGGATATTACTACATTGGATAGTGATAAAATTCAAGAGTTTGGAGTGCTATGTCAAAGGAAATCCATTCAAAAGAAAATGATACAAGAACACAGGGAAAAAATGGCCCTTGAAAAGGCAAGAGACATTCTCCAAAAACTTGTTCCTTAGGTAAAACTTGAAGAAATTTCTACACTTAAGGAACAAATTTCTATTCTTACTGACGCAATCACAGAGCAGAATATAGATGTAGAACAAGCTATGGAAGAACAAGCAGAAAAGAAGAATCAATACAAGTTAATTGATAAAATTAGTGAAGAAGTGACACTAAACAAGGTAAAGCTCTCTAAACTAACTGATCAATTAGAGCCGATGATTGCTAAAGCAATTATCTTAGTTCAAAAGATGTGCACGCTTGAAAATTTTACAAAGGAAAATAGTGACAAGTTAGAAGAGATAGATTCTAATGTCGCAGCAAGTGCACAAAGCCTAACCTCAAATGAAGACAGTATAAAGGCACATCATGACAAGTTCATTGAGGCTAACAGGCTAAGGAAGGAAATATGGGATACTGAAACACAACTACAAGGTGGGATTATAGAACTACAGGCACACATTCTGCCTAATCTTACAATTCTACAAAAACATATTTCTAAAGAAAGAAACCTCATTACAACCCTAGAGATGTCTGTAGTAGACAACATCTATGATATACATGTAAGGATATCACTAGAGCACATAGCTCTAGAAATGCTAAAGGATAAATGGGAAAAGATGATGGAGGAGATCAAGTCCTCATATTCCCACATTTTTGAAAATTTGTAAGTACCTTTGCCTTTAGAATCAAAAAAGGAGGAATAGAAAGGAAATGTATATTGTATGTATAGAAGGAATAGATATATAAAGATAGTTATGTAAATTATATATCATAAAAAGGGGAAAAGAAAAGTACATAAGGATATGTATATATACTTACACTTACCGGCATATACATAGGGGGAGTCATTCAAATGACTAAGGAAGGAGTATACACAGGTGTACATACTAATACACTCAGTATTTTGCACATATCGTGTTTTTGATACTAATGTCAAAGGGGAAGATTGATGACATTAATTTTTCCATTAGTACACTTAGTGAAAAACATTGACAGACATCATCGGTACATGCATTACCGGAAGACTACAAGCATTACCGGTAGAATACAAGCATTACCGGCAGACTATAAGCATTATCAGCAAACAACAAGCATACCTGATAGAACATAAAGGTCATGAGAAAATGCTAAGTATGGAATTGACCGACGAATACTGACAAGTGTTGCACCAACAAATTGAACATGACATCACCGACAAGTCAATAACATAACATTGAGATCATCACCGACAAAATAGTTTTAAGAACAAAAATGAAAAAATAGAAAAGGCATACCTGACGACCAGTTCAAGAAATGAACATCGACGATAAAGAAAACTGACCGTTAGAACCGACAGTCAGTTAGAGAACCCGCAAATAGTGGATCTAAGTTTTACATGTCAGATAAAGCAATGTAATTCTATTTATAGAGTTTTAATTTATTTTAAATCATAACTTGAGGGTCAATCAAGATTTATGTAAATGTTTTAAAGCATCCTAATGGATCTAAAAAATATCTAACTAAAGATCAAGGTCAAGTTGTAAACCTTGGATCTAGAGTTAACTTGTGAAGCATGAATCAAGAATTGAGCCAAAATCTAGTATAAATAGATGTTCAAATCAATTGTGAGTAATGAATTCATTGTTGTTGATAGCCACTACAAGAGTCTAAGGAGCAGAAGGCAGAATTCATGCAAAGTTTAGAAACAGATCATATCAGTTGTCAAGAACACACAGAGGCTACCGATGATGAGACAAAGGTATTATTCAATCATGGAAGGATGATTACTCATACATAGGAAGCTTTATTGGATCTGTTATCAGCAATTAGAGATTTCATACATCATCAGATCAAAGACTTATGTAGTTTCATTCTAACAAGTGCATCACATCTAAAATCCTTTTGTAGAAGGTGGACTTAACCATTCTTTACAAATCTCTTAACATAGTGCACACTTAATAGTGCTGCTAAAGCTTCAAACAAAGCAGATCTTAACAGGTCTCCACTATAATACTCTTAACAGGGTAGGTCATCAGAAGTGACCAATTATAAGCCTTAACCGACCCCTTCTTATCTGCAGATAGTGAAGTCTTGTGGGTTAAATTCTCCACTGCAGTTTTTACTTCCTAACAAGAGTTTTCAGTGATATCATATCTTGTGTCATGTGTTATCTATTTTCATGAATGTTTCTTTTATGATTACATACTAAAGAACATATGATATGATTGCAAATACATAAAGAAAGATGAATAGTTAGATAAGATAATTTACAAACTAATGATTAAGGGTTAATGGGCTAACAAAGAAAAGTTTTAGAGGTACTAATTCACCCCTCCCCTCTCAGTACATCATTCCAATATAATTCCAATAGATTTAACTGATAATCAAAGGAGAAGCCTGAGGTTACATGCTCAGAGATATGTCTTGTTACAAGGTGATTTATATTGGAAATAGAGGGATGGGATACTATTATTGTGCCTAGAAAATGGGAAATTTGAAAAGATTATGGGAGACATGCATGCTGGGATGTGTGGAGTGTTGGTTGTATTTCCTGTTTTGGTGTTTACCCTAAATTTTTTTGAAGTGTTTGTCATTCTTTTGCTTAGAAGGTCAAAATTCATATTGGAAGTTGTTTTCATACTTATGCAAGTATTTCTCTAGCCTTAAATGTCTTTGAAAAGTTTAGAAAACCCTAAACCCTTAGGTCATTTTCATTTGAAATGCATTAAGCCCTAAGTTTCCCAAGATGGTTCTATTTTTACGTTACCTTTTTCGTGACTTAAGTAGAGTTTATGTGCATGTGCTTATTTATCATTCGCCAAGTCTCATAATAAAAACCAAATATTATTTATGATTTGGAGACTTGGTGAAAAGCCTTGGTCATGTAGTCTCTTGATAAAAAAGAATATGCCAAAATGTTTTTGAGATTTAATGCAGACCGTTGATTTTAAATTATGATCTAATGACAATTGCATTGTCTCCTGATCAAAGCAGAGTTAGTGATTTTGTTTGGCGACTTTGAGACTACACAGTCACGTTGTCTCCTGATGAAACTCATGGTTATGAATTAAGCTCATAAGTTAAAGTTTTACTATTATCGCGAAGTCTTGTGATCAAAAGTGAGTTAAGTGAAAGAACTAGATATTTAATGACAACCATTGATTAGAGTTTTTATCTAATGGTAGTCAGGAGGTCTCTTGATTATAACTATGGTTTAGAAATTATCATGCGACAAGGAGATTTAATGGTCACTAAATCTCTGAATAAACTAGGGGTTAGATGTCAGATTAAATAAAGACGTTGTCGCCAGGTCTCAAGATGAAAGATGGGTTAACTTAATGATCAAGAGATTCAACGATAACCATTAGATGGGGATATGATCTGACAGTAGTCACGTGGTCGCTTGATAAGATTGAAAAGTAAAAATGTATTAAGTGATTAAGAGACAAGAGGAAAAGATTAGACGTGTTCAATTGTCGCTAAGTCCCATAAAGAATTAGGGTTTGTAATGAAGGTTACGAGACTTAGCGACAATCGTTAGATGCCAAAAAAAGTGAGATCAACGGTGGTTGTGTTGTCTCCATATGAAAATTTAGAAGATAATTTAAATCACGTGATTAAGAGACTAATGTGTTTAGTTGCGTTGTCTTTGGATTAAACATGAGTTAAGTAAATGATTAGGTGACATAGAGATTTCATAGTTGCTGAGTCTCCAAATGTAACCCATGGTAGAGAACAGTTAGAAAAAGTGCTTTTTTGTGATGTCTCTGTAAGATGAAGCAATTAAGTTAAAACATTAAGCGACATCGTGACAACCATTGATTTAATAATTGATCCTACGACAGTCGTTAAGTCTCTTGAGGATACCGTAGTTAATAAAATCACCATGCGACAAGGAGACCACTCAGTCGCTGGGTTGCTAGATGTTAACTGGAGTAAAATAAAGATTTTTCTACAACGCTATCATGGACAGTTGCTAGCCAATCACATTTTAAAGAATTGATAGATGGAAAAAGTAGCTATAATATGAGTTAATGCAGCCAATCAGATTTTATTTTGATCTCATTTCAAATTTTATATGGTTTTATATTCAAAAACACTCATCAAAAAATTGATTGTCTAACAATTTGAATGCCACGGCTAGAACCAGAAATTGATGCCACAATATGTGAAACTAATGACAAAAATGACTAAATTGTAAGTTCACCAAGATTGAAGAGACATGTGCATTGAATTCTCAGTTTATAAGTATACTTGTCCATTTTCATTATATTTTACCAGTTTCCAATTTCTTAGAGCAAAGAGTGTATAGAGTTTTGCATTTTTTGTGAAGAGTTGATTTTCCAGCAGTCAATGAACTAAAGAGGTGATTTAGTAATTTAGAAATTGACAGAGATTGTAATTTTCTATATATTCAGAGTTTAGAATTTAGAATTGCAGAGGTTTTCACAGTTGGTGGTTAGGGTTCGCAACTAGATTTGTTTCAATATTGGTGGTAAAGGTTGATAATAAAACCTAAAAGAAAGATGATCCAAGAAAAAACTATGGCATCCACTAGTGGAAGGAGTGATGATGTTGATAATGAATCAAAGGGAAAAGAAAATGATTCAGATCAATTTCTCACTTTACTACCATGATCAAGCCAAAATAGAAAGGTAAGTGCCGATAGCTTGGTTGATATCTTGTCTTTTGTAAGGGATGATAAAACCCCAGGTTCTTTAGGATATTATTTATTCAATTACTTCTTGAATAATAGTAATAGTCCCATGCCAATCTCAAATCCTTGGACTTGTGGCCTTACTAGGTTAATTGTTCCGGACATCTTTGTAGATGTGGACTTTATCTTAGAGTTGGCTAGAAGATATGATCCCCTAACTAAGACCATCAAGAGGTATTATAATAAACCTTTGCTTACATTAGACCGAAACACATTCATTAATGCCTTTAATGTTTATTACCCCATGGCCACTGAGATAAATTTTTAAATCCTAGAGAATAGGTATACTAGGGAGTTTGGCATTGCTGCCAAATTGATTAAAGACTACCATGTTCCCAAGAAAAATGAAATCCTATATAGTACCCCTACCAGGTGCAGCCCCATATTGTTATAAAGACATGAATTTTTATATCAAATACATAGCATATGCATTATGCAGAGTTCTTGCGAAGGATGTTGGAGCTGAGAGAATCACCTCAGATATTTTGATGATAGTATTGGATATGTAGAGCCTCCATAACACTTCTAATTATGATTAAATTCAGTTTATCATAGATCAAATGTACCAGGGTTTTTCGGATATACAAGCTAAGAAGGCTCACCCAAGGTTTATGCATTAGTCAGTCTTGATGCATCTGATCCTTCACTACAATTTCCCAATAATGAACTACCAGTTCCTTCAACCACAGAGGTTCCATCAAGGTCAGGCCAACCCTGTTCAGTTTTGTCTTAGGGTATGGAATTACACCTCTAGAGAGAAGGCATTTTGTGCCTTTGAGAATTGGATAATTTATCCAATCCTTAAATGCTTAGGTGCTGACAAAACAAGATTGCATGTTAAGGTAATTCAACTATTAAGGCCATGCCAATACCTTGATAAATGGCCCAGAGACCATAATTGGGGAGACTTTTATTATGAAAAGAACTTCACAATAATGAGGGTTTATGGTTGCCCCCACCCTCCACACATTTTTCCATTTTATGTACCACAAAGGATAGCCGCAATGGAGTTCATCAGGCAGCTCAGTTTGGTTGATAAGGATTACTTAGCCCCACACAGGAAGGGTACTTTTACCCCTAGGTAGTTTAGGATCTATAATTTTACTATTGGGAAGAGAGCTATAGACCCTGTAAACACCTGGATGAACCATTATAGGATGAATGTTTCCCTGCACAAATTTTTTGATACAGAGGGTTTTATTCTCAGTGCTAGGAAATTATTGACACCAACTATCCCCTTCACAAAGGTACATGAGGAATAATTGGAGGAGGATTTAATAAGAAACATCTTAGATGATGAAGAGGTGGACATGAAAGAAATTAAGCTCAATGAACTTATGGACCTAGAGAGGCAGGTAACGAGAAAGGGGATGAAGTTTGGAGGTTTCTACCCTAACATGCCTTATCTAAAAAGGCTGGATGCAATTATTGAAAATCATACTCTTTTGTGTAATCAGTTAGAGGAAGCACTAGTGGTACCAGAAAAGGGCCACAAAGAGAATTCATAATCAGAATATGTTGATGACAGTGATCAAGGCTTTCCTTTGCCCAATGCCTATCCAGATTATCAATCAGCTCCATTATGGTAGGAAATAGAAGGGGAAGACATGATTGACCTAATAGAGGTCCCTGAAAAGGAAGTGAAAAATGAGCCCCCACCAAAGAAATAAAAGATAGAAATAGGGGAGTCTTCTAGGAAGAAGAGGATAGATAAAATTGGAGCCCTGATAACTTGAGATAGACCCTATGATCATTTATTAAGAAAATAGATCAGGGCAGGGAAGAAGCTCCAAAAGGATACATGAGAAGAGGAAGAATGACCTCTGAGGTCAGGTACAAATGAGAGGTTGTTACATCAAGAGGAATTCCTCAAGGATGAAAAATTTATAAAAACAAGAGAATTCAAGGATTTCCTCATTTGGAATAGGCAGCAACAAGTTGGGAAGCAATTGCAATTGGCAGGTGGTAATCCTATTACTGAGGAAGCCTTACAAACCTTGCAGGATTATGATCCCAAATCTAAGGAGATTACACCAGAACAGGCAAGAGAACTGGTCAAGGCCAGTGGGATATTACTTGTGGAAGGCTAGGAATTGTCCTCAACATTCATAATAGATCAAATAAGAAGACAACCTGACATCAAATTGTCATCAAAAATTTAGGTTGGAGACTTGATTAGAGGGTTTGGGTATAACCCTAAATCTTAGGCACTTGCAATGTGGAGCTTGGCTCCTAAAGATCCAAAGCCATCTATTCTAAACATTCAAGAGAAGATGAAGGGAAATAAAATCATATGGACATCAGATAATATAGGGGATATGGAAATAGCCCAAGTAATGACTCATTTTTCTCATGTCAATGAGGCAAAGATAGCCCAACTATCAGACAAATTACAGAAACTCACTACTAACACTAGTGATATTGTTAAGTATATGGAGCTAGCATTAATAACAATTAATTAAAAGAAGAATCTCATAGATGAGCTTACTAAAAAATTTCTAGATATAACAGAGCCTGTCCCTATTGAGCCTAAATAGGTAAAGCATATAGAGGTCCAAACAAGATTAACAGGGGATAACACAAAGACAAAGAAATAGATTACATAGCACAATGAAACAGTCTTAGGAGCATTAATGAGTATTTTCAAGCATAGGAATGATATCTTGAAGAATAATACTGATGTGATTCTGGGTGCATATAATAAATTGCCTACTTTACATGTTGAAGTCATAGGTTATATTGCTATTTTAAACCCCTATTTTGGGACATGGTCAAGAAAGACACAATTATTTGAAAGATTGGCATCATGAAAGCCACATAGGAGTGATCTCCCAGAAATAGTCGTAGAAGTAGGTGATGAGATTGAAAAGACAAATGTAACTTTGCCTTTCTTCAAAGGCAAGTTAAATCAGATTGAGTCAAAAATAAATCTCTTTGGATCAAACTTCAATAGATTTATTCCTCCAATAAAGGGAGATGACAGTCAGATTAAAAATTTAGAGATATGGAGAGTAGAGTTTGATAGCAAGTTGCCTAAGAAAGAGGAATTTATTAATGACAATGCAGAGTTAGATATGGACTGCTACAACAATATTTTGGATGAAGCCTTTAAGGCTGAGATTGAAATCAATAAATTCTTAGTAGATGTCAAGAATATAACAGATGCTGGTGGAATAGGCAGAAAGCACAAATAGAAAGCATTCATAATTTTAATTGGCCTATAGAAGATGATGTAGCAGCATGGGACACATTGACAAAGCCAAAGAAGAAGAAGGTTGTTGCTGATGTAGACTTGGACATCTTAGATGCAGAGTGAAGGACACCTGGCACCTGATCTATGAGCATATGAAGGATAGTAATCAAAAAAGACAAGTGTAGGTTAGCCTATAATGGCGGTCACTTGGTTTCATTGCAAAAATTTGAAGCTATCCTGAACATAATCAGACAAAGGCACCAAAGTTCACTGAAGACAAAGAAGAAAATCAGATTTCATTCTCTACTTTTGTCTTTCCACCGCTTGGATTATTCTTGTTTTTTGTTTTATCTGCCTTTTAGGGTTAGTTTTCTTAAACCATCTGAAGCTTGTTGCATCCTTAGCTTAAGGATTCCAAGTTGGTTTGAACCTATAATGAGATCTTATTGTAACATTTTGAAGGATGATGAAATATAGTTATAAGCCAGACTACAGAATTTTGTATGAGTTTTTGAGCTTTTAAGCCTCTATATGTGTGAAGCAAGAATATAAATAAAATATAGTGCAACTTCTCTTCTATATTGTTGTTGTCTCTTTACCTATTATGTATTCTCTTCTATGTTTAATCTGTAAGGCATTTTAAACATATTGATTACAAGGTAGCTATCTAATTACTTACAAGTTTCTTTCAAGGGAAGAACTAAGTTTTGTAAGTAGTTTCAAAGAGTATAACAATATTTGAGGATTTGATATAGCAGTGTTGGAGTGACATGGTGATTTGTAAGGCATCTTGCTCAAGTTTCATATAGGTTGTAAGGAAATCTATATTATCTTTATTTACTTTTTCTTTGGATTTGCATCTTTGACTCTATAGCCCATGGATAGGCACTAGTCTAGAATCTATCAAGCGGTTTATCATCATCCAAACAATTTAAAATACACAAATCTTTCACATTTATAATCAAAACATATAAATTCAAGTAATTGTATCAAGATATACAATTCATTCTACTAATCCCTTTAAGAGAGGATTAAAATAGGTTGCCCCTCCTAAGTTCTGAGAATTGTAAAGGAAGAAGGATGAATGTCCTTAAAACACTACTATTTGTTATTATCATTTCAATTGTTTTCATGGTTAAGCTCTGTGTTAAGGTGTTCTCAGTTTTATGCAGAGTAATTTATAAGGTAATAAATAAACAAACAGCAAATCAGTATCCACATCTACTAATACTGAAAGATAGCAATCTTATATAGGTAATACCTTCCTAGGTGTTGTGGAACCTAAAAAGAAGGAGGTGATAATAGTTTCCCCAGATATTATCATAAACCCTCATCAATTAGAGTTTTCTCTTGCTTGAAGTAATTATTTTCAAATATTGGAAGTCATAGAGTTAATCATGTATTCAAGCATCTATTGAAGGTTCAACAAGAAAAAAACCTAACAAATTGGCGACTCTACTGGGGATTAATAAGATAGAAAGTTTAATACTTTGCAGATACATCCCAGAATTTTGTTGAAAAAGAGAGTCAAAAATACTAGTCTCAAGGTTTCCCATCCAAGTCGGACTAGAAAATTGGTGACTCTACTGGGGATAAATAAGATAGAAAGTTTAATACTTTGCAGATACATCCCAGAATCTGTTTGAAAAAGAGAGTCACAAATACCAGTCTCAAGCTTTCCCATCTGATTTGCACTAACCAATTGGTCACTCTACTAGGGAATAATAATATAGAAAGTTTAACACTTTGTAGATACATCCCAGAATATGGTTAAAAAAGAGAGTCACAAATACTAGTCTCAAGTTTTCCCGTCCAAGACGGACTAACAAATTAGTGACTCTACTGGGGATTTTGGGTAATTTTTTTTAAAAAGAGCCTTTAATGTATGCTTGAGCTCCAAGAGATACATAAATTTTGTAGTTTTTATTGCATAATTCATTCTAATAGTATTCATTATTCCCAAGTGTGGGTGGCGACTCTAAAAGTGAAATCTCTGTGATTAGTTTCAAGTAGTATATCCTTTAGTACGAATACTAGGTCTAGAATGAGAAATAATCTAGAAATTGCATTAGATGGTGGAATCCCATCATCCTAAAAAATGGATATGTCTGGGAGGAAGAAATGAAACCAAGTCAATATAGACGAAACTCCTTTAAGAGGAAAAGAAAGTAATACTAGGAAAGAGGAAGGTAGTAATCAGTCTAATCATGATGGCAATACTTCAGAATATGAAGAAGTTGCAGAAAGAGGATTAGAAAAACTAGAAACTACCTCCACTCCAATTTAAAGAGAAGGGAAATATTCTATTAAGTTTAGAATCTGAGGAAATCCCTTCTGATGAGCTTGATTAGGAAGAAAGACTCATCATGAAACATCTTGCCCTTATTTGGCAGATGAAAAGAGAAAAAGAGTTTAGAAAGAAAAAACATGAGAATAAGGATGTTGATAGAATTAAAAGAAGATCCTCAAGATATAAAATTAAAAAAAATACAGAGAGGTCTCAGAAGGACCAAGAAATACCTAACGCTCATAGAGCTTCTAGTTCACAAAATGTTAAAGACAAAGGTAAACGAAAGGTCACTGAAAGAAAACCTGAAGAACCTAAAGTTCAGAAGCCCTTAATAGAACATATGTCCAAATTGGATATTGATCTTGAGAGACTAAGGATAGAGAAGGAAACCATGGAAAAGATGTTAGAAAAGGCTTAGATGGAAGCTGCAACAATAGAAATGAAAAAGAAAATATATTTTTTGTAGTTTTCCAAATATTCTTATGTTGGAACTGAGAACACAACATCTTCCAAAACAAAAGCTACTAATTTCAAGGAGACTGATAATTTCCAAAGGAAACCATTGAATCTGGAAAGGTATAAGCAATTTAATTTTATTGGCATTCCAGGGTACCCAAATACATTTCCAAAAGATGTAGGTGATGTGGGAGAAAAGCTTCCAAAATTTGCAGGTAATAATATCATCTCATGTGAAGCACACTTAAGAAAATTCATTGATTTTGTTGATGATTTGAATATTACTCATGAAGATATATTGATGAATCTTTTTGTTCAGTCTCTAGTAGAGGATTCTAGAGAATGGTTTATTTAAGTCTTTCTAATGGCTCTGTTGCTTCTATGGATGAATTAATTGAGTTTTTTAAAGATCGATATGGTGATAAGACAAATAAAGGTTTCTTGTTGAATGAGTTCAATAACATTAAAAAGGATTACAATGAAGAGGTCACCGAGTTCAATACCAGATTCCAAAGAGAAATGCATAAATTGTTTCATAAAATAAAGCTAGATGAAGAGATATGTCTAGCAACCTATTTAAATGCTTTTGATTCAAAAATGGGTTATGTTCTTAGGGATAAGAATCCTAGAACCCTCAATGATGCTTACAAGATAACAGTAAATATTGAGATTAATAGAAGGGTCTCTGGTAAACAAAATAGAAGAGATGATGCAAGGTTTAGTAGGAGTAACCTAAAGGAACTTGAATATAAATAATATAGGACTCCTCAAAACAATAGGCCATCCTATAACAACACTTATAATCCTCAGAATAGAATACAAAATCATCCTTATGGAACTCAATTTAAGGATGGAAAGCCTATTGTCCCACCTAGAAAAGAAAAACCAGAAAATAGAACTCCAGACCCTCTGCATAAAAATACTGTCCATTTATGCAATGTTGATTTTTGGTGTGAGGCTTGTGAAGCTCCACATAACCATGATTTCTGCATTGTTTCCTTAGATCTGAAAACAAATGAAGAACAAGGGAATGATTAAAGTGAACAATGTGGTTATAATATGACAAATGCCTATTCATGTCATGATGTAGACTTAGATAATCAAATTGAAAATCATGATTCATATGGTTCACAAGGGAAAGTAGAGAATCATCATCAACAAATTTTGTCAAACAGTGAAGAAAAAGAAGCAGATGACCATGTGAGATGTTATGCACAAAATAATCAAGACATTCCATTGGTTAGAAAAGCTTCAGATGAAGAAAAAGCAAGAATTACTGCAGATTTGGTGAACAAAGCTAGAAGCAACTATCATTTAAGGAATAGAACAATTAGTGAAACTGGTAGTCAGCCTGTTGGTATCTTTATAAAAGAAAATAAAACAGATAACAAGTATGTACAAAAGAAAGATGGACCTGGGAAAATGCAAATAAACCTAAGGTGAATATTATAACTAAAACCATAGATCCTATTGTTGTACAAGAAGGAAAAGAAAAGGTACAAGAAACACGTACTTCTTCTCTTAAAATGGAAAATAAAAAATCTAAGAAAGAAGAACCAACTCTGAACATACATATTGAAGAAAACAATATTACAATTGAAAAACCAAAGTCCTCAGATATGAAATATACTCCAGTAGACATGGGTCACTATTTGTCTCAAATGACTGTAAAAGTTCCATTTTTAGAAATGATGAGGATTAAGGAACATAAAGAAAAGGTTTTGTCATTGTTGAACAGTGTGCCTACAGTGAAAGTTCAAAATCCAGAAAATGTTGATAGAAGACCAAGTAACAAAGGGAAGGAAGCCGAAGTAATGATTTATGAGATTCCTCAAATTTTCTTGAACACAACTACTTCTCCTAAGGTTGTAGACCCAATTTTTCTAACATTGGTAATTAATGGAAGGATGCTAAAACATTGCATGATTGATTCAGGGACATCAAACATTGTCATGCCAGTACAAATCATGAAGTCTATGGGATTACAAGTGGAAACTCCTCATGGGAGATGTCAAGCAATGGATTCTAGAAAAGTCCCTATTATTGGTACTATTGAAGCCATGCCTTATAAATTAGCAGTATGTCCCGATGTGATTTTAACTATGAATGTTCTTGTTGTTGACATACCACCACATTATGGGATGTTACTATCTAGAAAGTGGAGTGCCTCAATGGGGGGTACCATACAAAGTGATTTATCATATGCTACTTTTAATATTAATGGAAATAATGTTAAATTGTCGAGAGAAGGTAGGACTGCTCATATGGTTGAATGGTATGAAGACACTAACATTAATTACTGTATTGATGTGGACATGGAGAATTCCAGAATACAAAAGAGTGATCATCATCAGTGTAGAAATATAGATCCTTTGGTTAAAGAATTGAGTATACAATATGATGGATTGTGGAAAATGTATTTTGATGGGGCTTGCTCAAAAGAAGGATCAGGAGCTGGTGTATTCCTTTGTATCTTCATCAGGTACAACTTTCAAATGTTCCTTTATGCTAGCCTTCCAATGTACAAATAATACATCAGAGTACGAGGCTTTATCTTTAGGGGTAGAAATTGCCATTAAACATTGAATAAAATGTTTAAAAGTTTATTGTGATTCTGAATTAGTGGTAGCCCAAATAAGATCCAAATATGCAGTGAAAAATGATAGATTAAAGATGTATAAATATGCTATTTGGGATCAAATTGAAATGTTTAATGATTTTGATATAAGTTGGATAGAAAGGTCAAAAAATATAATGTCAGATTTCTTAGCAAATGTTGCTCTAAAAACTGATGATCAAACTTTACATGGGGTGTCAATACTTGAAGTAAAGACAAGACCAGTTGTTCCAAATAATATATACAACTGGCAAGTTTTTCAGGATGACCAAGATATTCTGAGATTCATTCAGTGTCTGGACCATTATGAGAATCAATACATAGATTGCAATACCTTACTGGAGAACAATAATGTTAAAGATTATGTCTTAGGAAATGAGGTTGTCCAATTGAGTTCTAATCAGATTCCTAAGGGTCTGGTTTTAACTTGAAGCATTGTTCAGTAGTCAAAATGATCACTTAGCAAAAATAAGCAATGCTAAGGTTGAGGACTTGGAGGAAACTAACTTAAGATAAGAAACCAGTCCTTAAGTTGTTTACATTGGAAAAGGTTTAGATTTCCATATAAGGACAAATTTGATTAAATTATTGAGAAAATATAAGTATGTTTTTGCATGGTCATATGAGGACTTAAAAGCTTATAGGGAAGAACTTTTCCAACATGAGATCCCATTGAAGTCAGAGGTGAAACCATTTAGGCAAAACTAGAGGCCTATTAATCCTTTGTTATCCCCTAAGATACAGGAAGATTTGATGAAGTTAAAAGATGCTGGGATTATCCAGCCCATTAGACACTCAACATGGGTTTCAAATCTGGTACCAGTAATAAAAAAGAATGGTGACATCAGATTATGTGTGGATTTCATAAATTTGAATATTGCCTCACTAAAAGATAATTATTCCTTACCTAATAAGGAGGCAATTTTACATAAAGTGACTAGTTGTGAACAACTATCAATGATAGATGGTTTCTCAGGCTACAACCAAGTTTTAGTGAAAGAATCAGACCAGTATAAGATTGTATTTACTACCCCTTGGGGAACTTATGTCTATATCAGAATGTCATTTGGATTGATAAATGCAGGAGAAACTTTTCAAAGGGCCATGGATGTTGCTTTTAAGTAATTTATTGACTTATTCATGGTTATTTATCAAGATGATCTAACTGCATACTCTAAGAAAGTTGAAGATCATTGTGAGCACCTAGGTAAAATTTTCAATAAAGCTTTGGAATATGGTGTTTCATTGAATCCTAAAAAGTGTCACTTTGCAGTACAAGAGGGAAAGTTGTTGGTACATATGGTGTCTAAAGATGGAGTGAGAATAGACCCTAAAGGAATAGAAGCAATCCAGAAGGTTATTGCTCCAAAAAACTTAAAGGGGGTTCAATATTTCTTAGGAAAGATAAATTTTGTCAGAAGGTTTATAGAAAAATTTGCAGAAATTGTTAAACCTATCATAAAGTTGGTGAAAAAATATGCAAAATTTAACTGGAATGAAGAAGCTCAAATAGCATTTGAAAAGATAAAGAAGGCAGTGCAAGAGGCCCCTGTTCTAAAATCACCTAATTATAGTAAGCCCTTTTCTCTATTTTCATTTGCGTCTTATCACACAATTGCTATTGTTTTACTGAAAAAGGATGAAGAAGGATTTGAGCATCCAATAGCTTTTTATATTAAATATCTATAGGCTGCAGAACTAAATTATGAGATGATGGAGAAACAGGCATATGCTTTAGTGAAAGAAGTAAAATATTTTAGACCATATTTGGTTTGTGCTAAGGTGCAGGCATATGTTCCTCGTTCAACAGTGAAAGATATTCTTACCATGTCATAAGTAACTTTAAGAGGTGTAAATGGATTAACAGAATTCAAGAATTTAATCTAGCAATCCATGTTACAAAATTGGTTAGGGGACAAGGTCTGGCAAAATTGATGACTAAAGAAAATTTGGACTTGGTACAAGTGAATAGTCAAGTAATACAAGATATAACAGTAACCAGTATTGAGAGGCAGCCTTTCTATACTGATATTATGTATTACCTAAAAAATACCAAGTGTCGTGAAAATATGTCAGAAAATCAAAAGAGGAATCTGAAGCTGCAAGCCTAGAAGTACACCTTGATTCAAGGAGACCTATATTGGAAGGATAAAAATGGTGTGCTACTGTTATGTTTAGATAAAGATCAAGCTAAGAAAATATTAAATGAAATGCATGTTGGGATATGTGATGGGCATTTTTCTGCAAACACTACTGCTCATAAGATTTTAAGGGTAGGGTATTATTGGCCCAGTATTTTTAGAGATACCCATGCATTTGTCTGGAAGTGTGATCCTTGCCAAAGATTCTCAAACAAGTTAAAGTTCTCAGGTGCCCTATTGTTAAATCCTGTAAGTGCTGAGGCACCTTTTTCCATGTGGGGTATTGACTTTAATGGAGAATTTTCAAAAAATTCTAGTGGAGGAAACAGTTGGACACTAGTGGATGCTAATTATTTTACTAAGTGGATAGAAGCTATCCCCACTAAAAAAGAAACAACTAAGATAGTTACAAAGTTTTTATTAGAAAATATTTTAACCAGATTTGGTGTCCCAGCCAAACTAGTCATGGATAATGCCATGTGTTTTAGATTTGATGAGATAAAAGAATTTTGCAATGAATATGGGATTATAATGTCTTATTCATCCCCATATCATCCTTAGGAAAATGGTCGGGCATAATCCAGTAACAAAAGTATTCTAAATTTTTTAAAGAAAACTCTAGAAAAGAACAAGAGAGCCTAGCATACAAAGTTGAGATTATCCCTGTGGGCTGACAGAATAATAGTTAAGAAGGCTACTGGTAGGTCACCATTTGAGTTAGTATATGGTCTGTAGGCTAGGATGCCTGTAAATAATCTGCTACCTATAGACAAGTTCATACAAGAAGAAGAGTTAGAAGTCTTAGATCCAATAAAAGACAAAATATTACAGTTGACTGAACTTGATGAAATTAGAAGAGAAGGGCAGAGAGAAACCATAAGACTGTAATGAAAGATGAAGTATCTGTTTGATAAAAGAGCAAGTTGCAGAAAATTTATATCTGGTGACCTAGTTCTTCAGTGGAATGTAAGATCAGAAGAAACAGGTAAGCATAAAAAGTTTGAATCTTTATGGCTTGGTCCTTTTATTATTTCTCAAAGTTTTGGAAAGGATTCTTATTTACTAAAGAACATGGATGGAGAAAATTTTCAGTTTCCAGTGCATGGGCAATTTCTGAAGCCTTTCTTCAACTAAAAAAAAAAAAAAGTTTTATGCACAAGTAAATATGTATTGTACTGTGTATAGTTCCTTTCTGTTGTGTGTTTTCCTTCAGTAGTAGTTTAGTCTGTATCAAATAAGATGTTTGCAACCAGAGATTCTGAGATTCTTGTCATAAACTTGTGTTTATCCATCCTCAGATAGAGCCACTATTGGTTGTATTTCCTATTTTGGTGTTTACCTTGAAATTTTTTGAAGTGTTTGTCATTATTTTTCTCAGAAGGTCAAAATTCATATTGGAAGTTGTTTTCATACTTATGCAAGTATTGCTCTAGCCTTAAATCTCTTCGAAAAGGTCAGAAAAACCTAAACCCTTAGGTCATTTTCATTCAAAATGCATTAAGCCCTAAGTTTCCCAAGATGGTTCTATTTTTACGTTACCTTTTTCGTGACTTAAGTAGAGTTTATGTGTATGTATTTATTTCTCATTCACCAAGTCTCATAAGAAAAACTAAATATTCTTTATGATTTGGAGACTTGACGAAAAGCCTTGGTCATCTAGTCTCTTGATAAAATGGAATATGCCAAAATGGTTCTGAGATTTAATGCGGACCGTTGATTTTAAGTTATGATCTGACATCAATTGCATTATCTCCTGATCAAAGCAGAGTTAGTCCTTTTTTTTGGCGACTTTGAGACTACACAGTTGCGTTGTCTCCTGATGAAACTCATGGTTATGAATTAAGTTCATAAGTTAAAGTTTTACTATTGTCACCAAGTCTCATGATCAAAAGTGAGTTAAGTGAAAGAACCGGAGACTTAACGACAACCATTGATTAGAGTTTTAATCTAATGCTAGTTGGGAGGCCTCCTGATTATAACTATGGTTCAAAAATTATCACGTGACAAGGAGATTCAATGGTCGCTAAATCTTTGAATAAACCAAGGGTTAGATGTTAGATTAAATAAAGATGTTGTCGCTAGGTCTCCAGATGAAATATGGGTTAAGTTAATGATCAAGAGATTCAGCGACAACCATTAGATAGGGATATGATCTGACGGTAGTCACTTGATAAGATTTAAAAGTAAAAAGGTATTAAGCGATTAAGAGACAAGAGGAAAATATGAGACACGTGTTCATTTGTCGCTAAGTCTCATGAATAATTAGGGTTTGTAATGAAGGTTATGATACTTAGAGACAACCGTCAAATGTCAAGAAAAGTGAGATCAACAGTGGTCGCGTTGTCTCCAGATACAAATTTAAAAGATAATGTAAATCACGTGATTAAGAGACTAATGTTTTTATTCATGTTGTCTCCGGATTAAACATGAGTTAAGTAAATTATTAGGTGACATAGAAATTTCATATTCGCTGAGTCTCTAGATGAAACCCAAGGTAGAGAACAGTTAGCAAAAGTGCTTTGTCGCGATGCCTCCGTAAGATGAAGCAGTTAAGTTAAAACATTAAGTGACATCGTGACAACCATTGATTTAATAATTGATCCTACGACAATCGCTAAGTCTCTTAAGGATACTGTAGTTAAGAAAATCATCATGCGACAAGGAGATCACTCAGTCGCTGGGTCACTAAATGTTAACTGAAGTAAAATAAATATTTTTCTGTGATGCTATCATGGATAGTTGCTGACCAATCACATTTTAAAGATTTGACAGATGGAAAAGTAGCCGTAATATGAGTTAATGCGGCCAATCAGATTTGATTTCAATCTCATTTCAAATTTTATAAGGTTTTATATTCAAAAACACTCATCAAAAAATTGATTGTCTAACAATTTGAATGCCACGGCTAGAACTAGAAATTGATATCACAGTATGTGAAACTAATGACTGAAATGACTGAATTGTACATTTGCTAAGATTGAAGAGACATCTGCATTGAATTCTCAGTTTATAAGTATAATTTTCCGTTGTCATTATATTTTACCAATTTCCAATTTCTTAGAGCGAAGAGCTTATAGAGTTTTTCATTTTCCAAGAAGAGTTGATTTTCTAGCAATCAGTGAAATAAAGAGGTGATTTAGTAATTTAGAATTTGATAGAGAGTGTAATTTGCTGTATATTCAGAGTTTAGAATTCAAAATTGCAAAGGTTTTCATAGTTGGTGGTTAGGTTTACAACTAGATTTGTTTCAATATTGGTGATAAAGGTTGAGAACAAAACATAAAATAAAGATGAGCCAAGCATAAAGTATGGCATCCACTACTGGAAGGAGTGATGATGTCGATGGTGAATCAAAGGGAAAAGGAAATTATTTAGATGAATTTCTCACTTTACTACCAGGATCAAGCCAACATAGAAAGGCAAGTGCTGATACCCTGGTTGATGACTTTTCTTTTGTAAGGGATGCTAAAACCCCAGGTTCTTTAGGATATTCTTTATTCAATTACTTCTTGAATAATAGTGATAGTCCTAAGCCAATCTCAAATCCTTGGACTTGTGGACTTGCTAGGTTAATTATTCTGGACATCTTTGTAGATGTGGAATTTATCTTAGAGTTGGCTAGTAGATATGATCCCTTAACTAAGACCATCAATAGGGATGATAATAAACCTTTGCTTACATTAGACCGAAACACATTCATGAAGGCCTTTAATGTTTACTACCCCATGGCCACTGAGATAAATTTGAAAAGCCTGGAGAATAGGTATACTAGGGAGTCTGACATTGATTCCAAATTGATTAAAGAATACCATGTTCCCAAGAAAATGAAATCCTATATAGTACCCCTACACGGTGTAGCCCCATATTGTTATAAAGACATGAATTTTTATATCAAATACATAGCATATGCATTATGTAGAGTTCTTGGGAAGGATGCTGGAGCTGAGAGAATCACCTCAGATATTTTGATGATGGTATTGGATATATAGAGCCTCCATACCACTTCTAATTATGATTACATGTAGTATATCATAGACCAAATGCACCAGGGTTTTGTGGATATACAAGCTAAGAAGGCTCACCCAAGGTTTATACATTACTCAGTCTTGATGCATCTGATCCTTTACTATAATTTCCCAATAATGAACTGTTAGTTCCTTCAACCATAGAGGTTCCATCAATTTCAAGCCAACCCTATTAAGTTTTGGCTTAGGGTATGGAATTACACCTCCAGAGAGCAGGAGTTTTGTGCCTTTGAGAATTGGATAATTTATCCAATCGTTAAATGCTTAGGTACTGACAAAACTAGATTGCCTGTTAAGGTAATTCAACTATTAAGGCCATGCCAATACCTTGATAAAAGGCTAGGAGACCATAATTGGGGAGAATTTTATTATGAAAAGAAATTCACAATAATGAGGGTTTATGGTTGCCCCCACCCTCCACACATTTTTCCATTTTATGTACCACCAAGGATAGCCGCAATGGAGTTCATCAGGAAACTCATTTTGGTTGATAAGGAGCACTTAGCCCCATACAGGAAGGGTACTTTTACCCCTAGGAAGTTTAGGATCTATAATTTTACTATTGGGAAGAGGGCTATAGACCCTGCAAACACCTGGATGAACCATTACAGGATGAATGTTTGCTTGCACATATTTGTTGATACAGAGGGTTTTATTCTCGATGCTAGGAAATTATTGACACAACCTATTCCCTTCACAAAGGTACATGAGGAATGTATGGAGGAGGATTTAATAAGAAACATCTTAGATGATGAAGAGGTGGAGAGGAAAGCAATTAAGTTAAATTAACTTATGGACCTGGAGAGGCATGTAAAGAGAAAGGGGATGAAGTTTTTAGATTTCTACCCTAACACGCCTTATCTAAAAAGGCTGGATGCAATGATTGAAAACAATACTCTTTTGTGCAATCAGTTAGAGGAAGGACTAGTGGTACCAGAAAAGGTCCACAAAGAGAATTCAGAATCAGAGTATGATGATTACAATGATCAAGGCTGTCATTCACCCAATGCCTATCAAGATTATCTAGCAGTTCCATTATGGCAGACAGTAGAAGGGGACGACATGATTGACCTAACAGAGGTCCCTAAAAAGGAAGTGACAAATGAGCCCCCAAAAAAGAAACAAAATATAGAAACAAGGGGAGTCTTCTAGGAAGAAGAGGATAGATAAAATTGGAGCCCTGATAACTAGAGATAGAACCTATGATCATTTATTAATAAAATAGACCAGGGAAGGGAAGAAGCTCCAAAAGGATACATGAGAAGAGGAAAAATTGCCTCTGAGGTCAGGTACAGATGAGAGGTTGTCGCATCAAGAGGAATTCCTCAAGGATGAAAAATTTATAAAAACAAGAGAATTGAAGGATTTCCTCATTTGGAATAGGCAGCAAAAAGTTGGGAAGCAGTTGTAATTGGCAAGTGGTAATCCTATTATAGAGGAAGCCTTACAAACCTTGCAGGATTATGATCCTGAATCTGAGGAGATTACACCAGAACAGGCAAGAGAAATGGTCAAGGCCAGTGGGATGTTACTTGTGGAAGGCTGGGACTTGTCCTCAGTATTCATAATAGATCAAATAAGAAGACAAGGTGACATCAAATTGTCATCAGAAACTCAGGTTGGAGACATGATTAGAGGGTTTGGGTATAACCCTAAATCTCAGGCACTTGCAATGTCGAGCTTGGCTCCTAAAGATCAAAAGCCATCTATTCTAAACATTCAAGAGAATATGGAAGGGAATAAAATCATAAGTAAATTAGATAATACAGGGGATATGGAAATAGCCCAAGTAATGGCTCATTTTTCTCATCTCAATGAGGCAAAGATAGCCCAACTATCAGACAAATTGCAGAAACTCACTAGTGACACTACTGATATTGTTAAGGATAGGGAGCTAGCATTAATAATAGTTAATGAACAAAATAAGCTCATATATGAACTTACTAAACAATTGCTAGATATAACAGAGCCTGCCCCTATTGAGCCTAAAGAGGTAAATCATATAGAGGTCCAAACAAGATTAATAGGGGATAACATAGAGACAAAGCAACATATTACAAAGCACAATGAAACAGTCTTAGGAGAATTAATAAGTATTCTCAAGCATAGGATTGATATCTTGAAGAATAAGACTGATGTGATTCTGGGTGCATATAATAAATTGCCCACTTTACATGTTTAATTCACACGTTATATTGTTATTTTAAACCCCTATTTTGGGACATGGTCAAGTAGGACACAATTATTTAAAAGATTGGCATCATTAAAGCCACATAGGAGTGATCTCCCAAAAATAGTCCTAGAAGTAGGTGATGAGATTGAAAAGATAAATGTAACTTTGCCTTTCTTAAAAGGTAAGTTAAATCCGAAAAGAAAGAGGCATTTATTAATGACAATGTAGAGTTAGATATGGACTGCTACAACAATATTTTGGATGAAGCCTTTAAGGCTGAGACTAACATCAATAAATTCTTAGTAGATGTCAAGAATATAACAGATGCTTGGTGGAATAGGCAAAAATCACGACTAGAAAGCATTAAGAATTTTAATTGGCCTATAGAAGATGATGTAGCAGCATGGGACACATTGACAAAGTGAAAGAAGAAGAAGGTTACTGCTGACGTAGACTTGGAAATATTGGATGGAGAGTGAAGGACACCTGGCGCCTGATCTATGAGCATAGGAATGTTAGTAATCACAAAATACAAGTTTAGGTTAGCCTATAATGGTGGTCACTTGGTCTCATTGAAAAAATTTGATGCTATCCTAAACATAATTGGACAAAGGCACCAAAGTTCACTAAAGACAAAGAAGAAAATCAGATTTCACTCTCTACTTTTTTCCTTCCACCGCTTGGATTATTCTTTTTTTTGTTTTATCTACATGTTAGGGTTAGGTTTCTTAAACTATCCGAAGCTTGTTGCATCCTTATCTTAAGGATTCCAAGATTGTTTGAACCTATAAATAGATCTTATTGTAACATTTTGAAGGATGATGAAATATAATTATAAGCCAGACTACAGAATTTTGTCCAAGTTTTTGAGCTTTTAAGCCTCTATATGTATGAAGAAGGAATATAAATAAAATATAGTGCAACTTCTCTTCTATCTTGTTGTTGTCTCTTTACTTATTGTGTATTCTCTTCTATGTTTAATCTGTAAGGCATTTTAAACATATTGGTTACAAGGTAGCTATCTAATTACCTACAAGTTTCTTTCAAGGGAAGATCTAAGTTTTGTAAGTAGTTTCAGAGAGTATAACAATATTTGAGGATTTGATACAGTAGGGTTGGAGTGACAGGGTGATTTGTAAGGCATCTTGCTCAAGTTGCATATAGGTTGTAAGGAAATCTATAGTATCTTTATTTACTTTTTCTTTGGATTTGCATCTTTGACTCTATAGCCCAAGGATAGGCACTGGTCTAGAATCTGTTAAGTGGTTTATCATCATCCAAACAATTTAAAATACACAAATATTTCACAATTACAATCAAAAAATAAAAATTCAAGTAATTGTATCAAGATATACAATTCATTCTACTAATCCCTTGAAGAGAGGATTAAAATAGGTTGACCCTCCTAAGTTATGAGAACTATAAAAGGAAGAAGGATGAATGTCCTTAAGACACTACTATTTTTTGTTATCATTTCAATAGTTTTCATGGTTAAGCTTTGTGTTAAGGTGTTCTTAGTTTTATGCAGAGTAATTTATAAGGTAATACAATAAACAAGCAACAAATCATTATCCACATCTACTAATACTGAAAGATAGAAATCTTATTTAGGTATTACCTTCCTGGGTGTTGTGGAACCTAAAAAGAAGGAGGTGATACTATCTTCCCTAGACATTATCATAAACCCTCATCAATTAGAGTTTTCTCTTGCTTGAAGTCATTATTTTCAAATATTGGGAGTCAGAGTTAATCAAGTATTCAAGCATCTATTCAAGGTTCAACAACAAAAAACCCTAACATGGAGGACACTACTCAGCAAGATCAACATCTCACAAAATCTTAAGGGCCGGTTATTATTGGCCTTGTCTATTTAAGGATGCCCATTGTTTTGTCAGAAAGTGTGAACAATGTCAGAGATTCTCTAAAAATATGAAGTTTTTAGGTGCTCTATTGTTGAACCCTATAGTTGTAGAAGCCCCTTTTTCCATGTGGGGTATAGAATTTATTGGAGAGTTTGTTGATAAATCAAGTGGGGGACATAGTTAGATTTTTCTAGTAACTGATTATTTTACCAAGTGGGTTGAGGCAATTCCAACTAAGAATGCTACAAGCATAGTGGTGATAGATTTTATGATGAACAATGTGATTACTAGATGTGGTGTTCAAATCAAATTAGTGATGGATAATGCCATGTGTTTTAGGTCTGAATAATTTGTTGATTTCTATTTTGATATGGGAATTTTCATGTCGTATTCATCCCCTACCATCCACAGACCAATGGCCAAGCAAAATCAAGTAACAAGAGTATTCTGCAAATCCTAAAAAAGACCCTGGAAAATAACAAAAGAGCCTGGCATGCAAAGTTGAAACTTGCTTTATGGGAAGATAGGATCACTATGAAGAAGGCAACAGGGAAATCTCCCTTTGAATCACTATATGGTTTTCAATCTAGAATTCCTTTAAATAATTTTCTTACAGTGTACAAGTTCATCCAAGATGAGGAACTAGAAGCCCTGATCCAATGCAAGAAAGAATGGTGCAGATAGCAGAGTTGGATGAAGTGAGAAGAGACAGTAAAAAAGAAAATATTAAGTTACAAAAAAAAATGAAGTACCTTTTTGACAAGAGAGGAAGTGATAGGAAGTGATAGGAAGTTTCAGCCCGATGACCTAGTTCTTCAATGGAATGTAATAGCCGAGGACAAGGGAAATCATAAAAAGTTTGAGTCCCTATGGTTAAGCCCCTTTGTCATTCATCAAAATTTTGGAAAGGATTCATATCTGTTAAATAATATGGATTGAGAGGTACTTGAATTTCTGGTGCATGGAAAATTCTTAAATCCTTTCTTCAATTAGTTATGTTTTCCATGCACAGTAGCTTTGTATTTTATGTACATGTGTGTTTGCTTTTTGTTGTGTGTTTCCTTCTCGTTGTGTGTTTTCTTTTTTGCAGTAGGTTAGAGTGGTTGTGGTCTTCCTCCAGAGATCTTTTGTTCTTGCTATCAACTTGCATTCAAGCATCCTTAGAGAGAGCCACTATTGGAAATATTTCTATTTTTCTGAGTCTTGCTTTAAATTTTTGGGTTCCCAGTGTCAATCTTGCTTGAAATGTCAATACCTGTTCTAGAGTACCATTAAAAGTTTCTTGCAAATGTTGTTTTCCAAGCAGTGAAAGCAATAAAGGTGTGAAAACCCTAAGCCCTAGGTTATTTTTTCCGTTATCGTGCACAAATCCTAAGTGTTCTCAACCTTGTTCTAATTTGAAGTTACCTTTTTGTTGAGTGAATGAAATCTTTATAAGTCATGTGTTTTTAAGTGGATTCTTTTATCTCCTGATCTCGCAAAATGAATTGAATATTCTATTTTGTTTGGTGACTTGGAGATAGATTGTATCTCTAAAACTTGAGATAAATGGAATATTCTTTAAGTCATTCAGAGACTCAGTGACAACCATGGATATAATCTTGACCGTGTGGTGAGCACTTTATCTCATGATTTTATTCAAGTTACAAAAATTATTCAGCGACTTCGAGTTTACTTAGTTGTGAAGTCTCGAGATATAACCTGAGGTCAAGAATGAGTTCATTCTTCTTTAGTCGCGTTATCTCCAAAACAAATTAGAGTTAAGTAAAGGCTTGGGAAATTTAACTCTGATCATTGATCTTTTCCAAGATGAGCGGCTGTCGCGTGATCTCATAACAAATGCCAAGGTTTTCCTTCAGCAATTAAGAGATATCCGTAGATCTTGTTATATATTTGACTTGATCATGTGGCTTGCATTTGATCTCCAAATAAACTCTTGAGTTAGTATATTATCTGGCAACATGGAATTCATTTAGTAATGCAATCTCGCAAACTTACCAAGGTAAAATCATGGTTATTTCTTTTTCTTAGTAGCGAGATCTCTAAACGCAAGAAGGGTTAAGTAAGGTCTCATGAGATTAAGCGAGGACTGTAGATGCTAGGTTGATCCTGTGGATAGCGTTTAATCACAGAATGAAAGAGCAGTTAAGTGATAAGTCTCAAGATTCAGCGCATGCCATCAAATTAAAAGGAAATCAAGAGTTGTTGCGTGATCTCAGAAGGATTTGATGAAGTACAGAGAGCTTGTGAGACTAAACACTAACCGTTGATTGAAATAAGATGTGAGGGCTGGCGTTTAATCTCTAAATAGAACTTGAGTTAAAGAAATCATTCAATGACTTCAATTTTTCTTAGTCGCCAAGTCTCCAAAAGAACCATGGTTAGTTATGGTTAAGTTAGAGACAAGTTAAGTTGATGTGAGTAAATATGAACCATAGATTATGATTAAATATGTGGCTAGCATTGAGTCGCTAAATCAAGTCAAAAATTCATAAAGAATTCAATGATCAAGAGATAGTATGCTCATATTGAGACATGTGTATAAGTGGTTAAGGAAATCTGTGGTGTGCATGAAGCCTCAAAGTAAACCCACGCTTGAGTAATTTATCAAGCGACTTAGAGATAGCTTGTAGTCACGTGATCTCTTAATAAATTGGAGTTAAAGCCAAATATTGGGAGATTTAGCGTGGGCCATGGATTAAAAGAAAGATCAATGGTGGTCACGTAATCTCTTAACAAATTAATTAGGTACAAGATTATTTAGAGACTTAGCGCAAGGTGTTGATAAAAATCTAATTGTGTGGTCCGCGTTGAATCTCGTAATGAAACCTGGGTCAAGATAAACTCTTAGCACCTTAGAGATAATACAATCGTGCAATCTCAAAATGAATTGTGGTAAGAGTAAGGCAAGATTGTCTGGGTTTTTTATCATGCTATGAGGTAAAAAGGTTAGCCTATTGAAAGGGAAAGATCTTGATAGGGTGTAATAAATCTGCTAAGTTGTAAAAGGTAAAGAAAACAAGCCGATCACAATTGAGTTAAAGCTTGATCACATATTGTTAGAATAAATGAGAAAGGGTGGGGGGGTGGGTGAATTAGTGGCCTGAAAAATTAATCCAATAATCCAACCAAAACTTTATATTATATATATAAAACCTCTATTTATCTTCAGTCCTACAAGATGTATGCCTTGTGTGAATCTAACATGTATATACTTCTTGGTGTGTATACTATTTATCCTTTCCTTAATATTTACCGAATAGAAGTCTATCTTTCCTTAACCTTTACCAAAATATAGTAAATAACTTAGTGTTTACCGATCAATCCTGTTTTAGTAACGTGTAAAGAAAAACATCAAAGAAATGAACCATATACACATTTGACACATGAATTTTTAACGTGGAAACCCTGTTAGGTGAAAAACCACTTGGGATCGGTAACCCAAAATTTTCACTCTTCTGAAGTGAGTTGGGTGAAGAGCCAACCCTGTTAAAGGTTACAAACACACTGGTAAGTGTGACCTTATTAGAGGATTTAAAACTGATAGTTTATCACTTTACCTAGCATTCACTATGTTGTCAACATGAAAACCTTTTGATACTCCTTGGGATGTATCTCAATATATGAAGGATGGTTAAATCCCACTCGGTTAAGAGATTTTCTGAATCAATGGTTAAACTGAAACAATATATGATCTATTCATAAATAGAACTTAATCTTGCAGATGTTCAGATCTATTGAAATTAGCTCATAATACCTCTTCTGATCAATGTTCTCTTCAATTCCTTTGATCCACTTCTTTCTTCTCGGTGAATGTTGTTGCTTTTCTGTTGCTCAGTGTCTGCAGATTTCTTTAGCTCTATTTTTCAACTTGTATGATCAGGTCTATATGAAGACTTATATCTTCACCAAAATTATCTTTTGCATTCCTCCCTTTGATAATGAATTACTTGTCTCTTTATATAGACATGTTTTCACCATTTCTTATCCTTCTTGTTTTCTTTGTTGACCACTTCTTGATCCATAAAGCTTGCCATGCTTTCTTTAGCTTTATTCCACAAATATCTCCTTATTTTTTGGAATAAAACATGCTTTAAATCTCCTTCTTATCTTTATATTTTAACTGATCAATGAAAACAAATTAAACAATTAATTAACTCTATCTATAGCTCCTACCAGCTAAGTTGTTTTTTTATTTCCTAACTTCAGTTCTCGTCGGTAAACACTTCAGTTGTGCTCGGTGACTACTGCAGATAGCTCAAGCATCAACTTCAATTATGTTTGGACTGCAGTTAGCTCGGTAATTCTTTCTCGGGTATCTCTTGCTTAGATAAAACTGTCCTTTAGGTAATACTATGAACTTTTGTGCTCGGGGTTCACTATCCATCAGGGTTTATTGTCACTTAGTGTGCATGATTACCGATGACATTTTTTTTTCTCTTCAACTCTTTAAGTGTTGTGATAATATGTGTATGAGAAATCATACCAATATAAGTTGACATCAATGACTGTACAATACTTTAACTGATTTAATGTCTTGCATATGGGTCTGTGCAGGATCATGGCATGCCAAAAACTGGCGATGTGAAAAAATTGTTTTTCACTCGTCCAAAAGTGCACCGAAAAGTTTATTGAATTTTGAGTAGGCATGGTTGTCAGTACACCTGTCCAAGCCAAAAGCCAAAGCTAAAGCATTATTGGATGTCTGATAATATTGGATATCCGATATTCATCAGTAACAATATATTGTTGCCCGCGACTGTGTTGAACATTTTCAATGTGAAAACATTGAAGCACCGAAGCCAAGCCAACAAAATTGTATATCAGATAGGGATCTGATGTCAGATTGGCTACAATATATAGATAAGTGAAATATAGTAGTTTCATTCTTGTTTTTTGTTTTTGCATTGAAATTTATTGTTTTTTTTTTTAAACTAGGTTTTATATGATATTGTTTATTATTTTTTTAAATTGGTTATAAACTAGAGTTGAAATGATAAAAAGTAAGGTTGAAATTGATATTATTTATTCTATATTGTTTTTGAATCAGACATGGATTCAGACCAATCTAAAAACCCTCCCTCTCACTCTGTGAACAATCCAAAACCACCTCAAAATAATCCCCCACCTTCAGAAGACCAACCGTTCTCAAACCCTCAACCATTATAGGATCTCATAGGAGATAATATAAATCATCTTAGAGGATATCAAAACACATATGTGAATATCCCCACCTTGCGTCCCATGTTTTCCACGTCGAACTCCATTATTGAGAGCATGGAGAAACTCACAGAACAACACAATGTTGCACTTCTTTGGCGTGAATCCATGCACGCCCAATTTGATGGTGGGATTGACTACGATCAAGTTATGGATCTAAACATAACAAAACATGACATATGTAACATTTTTGTTGATCCCAAAACCAATTTAAAAGTGGACCCTAAAAAAATCAAGTTGTCAGTTAAATGGTGTATAAATGATGCAATACATGATAAATTTTGGGATCGCTGGTGGATGGTTTTTGATAGACCACCCCACAGCAATTTGGATGTCCCATTATATTTCATATGGAAATTGTATGCTAAATTTGTGCTCGGTCACAAAGTCAAAAAATGGAGCATGAGACAAAACCAGGGTGTGGGCTTAGGTGCTCCCCAGGATAGGCCAGGGGCATAGCAGGTGAAATATTGCACATATGTCCCCCCTCCTAAGATTTTACCACTTTCCACAATGCAACATCCTGACATTATTGCTGAGGCTGACTCACAGACTATTCAAGACATTCACACCTTGAGCGATCTACTCGTTAGGTAGAGTGCAGCATTGTTGCCTACTCATACTGATGCTTATGGCCCTTCCACATCCTCCATGAGCTCACATGTTTATGTGCCTCATACTTGCGTTATGTGCAAGAATATGTTATTGGGTCCCTTGAATGATAGTGATGCATATAACTATGTGTTCAAGGTGGACGATACTACACAACACACTACATGCACTCAAACACCCCATGGAGATGTGCATCAGGGGCATACAAATCCATTGACTCCTATTGTTATGGTAAGAGTAAACAATTAAATTGTTACATTGTATTTAATTTTAAATGTTCATATTTTTAATAGAATTTTCTTATAATGATTTCCCACTTATGTTTTTTTATGTGTTTCATTTATGTCTAGTTGATGACAGAGGAGGAGATGGCACATGTGGAGGGGTCCACACTTTCGTCCATTTCATTTGACATTGACACTTCCACGGTACATACGTTTTAATGTACTCATTGATTTACTTTTATTATAATAGTGTATACATGTATTTTCTAATTTTTATGATCATCTTATTACTTACTGATGCAGGTTTCACCAGTTGCCACTGGGGGGGGGGGCAATGTGAGGGGGTTCTGGTGTCTGGTGTTGACAAGGGGAAGGTAATTAAGTATTTTATATTGTTTAAGCATACATGTATACTTATCACTTGTGTGTACTCATTTTTAATTACATGTTTTATTTGATAGAGGGTGGTGTCTGATGATGTTGTGACACTGGTTCACCATGATAGAGTCACAGGCATCTCAATTCATAGTGATAGCTCCACAGTACGTATATTTATAAATTTATTTGTGTGTAGTTTAATATCAAGTATATATTTAAAATGATCAAGTCATGATTGTATGAAACTTATCTGTTTGAATTTTTTAGGTCACCCCTAGTTTGAGGGAGGTACCACGCCAAGGTTTTGTATCAATGATGACCCAACCGACATTTCCTGAAGAAAGTTCAGTAGAGGTAAGTTTTAATTTTAATTGAGTTACATTTGAAACATGTATTTGCTACCAAGGATTTAACATTAAATAGTATAATTCTTACATCAATCTCATGTTCGCAAATGTATATACAGGTCAAAGTCGACATTGGTGGCATTGTCCCTTTGCAACTAAAGACATATATTAGGTCTCCTAACCGCATGAGGAGACTGAGAGGTGAGGTACATGAGAGTTCAATTAAAAAAAATATTTATTATTGTTGACTATGATTTTAAATTTTTATTTATTATTTGTAGAAACCATATAAATTAAGTAATCTAACTTGGTGTTTCACTTTTGTGTTTGAATGCAGGATCCATCAGAG
>MU224254.1:5636855-5697692 GCA_018584345.1 Thuja plicata | reverse complement strand
TTATGTTCTCATCAATTTCAAGTAACCATTTTGTTGTTCTTGAAGGTCTCAAATTTGAAGTTTGTATTTCTTCCTCACAAGGGACTTCATTTCTCATATAATTTGGAGATGTGTAACACTGATTTGGCTCTTGTGCACCATTATCATTTTTAATTCCTTCATATTATAATAGTGGATTGTCATTTTCAATGTCCAAACTTCCATTGTCCACATCTACATGTTCATTTTCAAAACCTACATTTTCATCTTCAATCTCTACATTCTCATTTTCAATATTATTGTCATAAATCATTTCAAATTCATGTTCTTCTTCACTTGAAACCGCATTTAAGTGTAGGCCTATGCCCACATCTTCATTAAAATTTAACATACCTTGTCGCTTATTCTGATGGGTAACCCTATCCATTTCTCTATAAACTTAAATCTCTTCATTTGGGAGCTTCCTCTTCCATTTATGCTTCCGATGACTACTACTCCCCATGGTGAGACCGAAAAGGTGATGCAACCTTTGATAATATAGAGATTCCAACAAAAAGGGTAAAAAAAGTGTTTTTTTGTCTTTCACAACTGATTTCCCATGAAATTCTCTACAGAAAAATGTGCTTCTTGGACATGGACCTAGAGAATCAATTTTTTCTATTGGATACCAGTTAGGCATATGGATATTCGATAATATCAGATATCCAATATTATCGGATGTCCGATATCTCCTGCCCAAATTTGGATTCAAGCTTTTCATTTTCATCCTATTTTTATTTTACTTTATGTATTACTATTATATTTAAATAATATATTAATATTATATTTATACTAATATTATTATTATAATAATATCATATTAATATTATATTTATATTAATATAAATATTTTATATAAATATTATATTCTCTACCTGCTAGAGAGAGAGAGAGAGAGAGAGAGAGAGTAGGAGGAGTAGGAGAGAGGGAGTAGGAACTCTAGAGAGAGAGTTCCTACTCCCTCTCTCTCTATAGTTCCTCCTCTCTCTCTCTCTCTCCCCCTAGGTATTATTGTTATACTATAAATATTAATAAATAATTAATACTAATATTATACTATTATAAAATAGAGAAAAAAATAATAATACAATACTAATATTTAAATAATTATATAATACTAATGCTATTACCATCTAATACTAATATTAAAACAAATAAAATTTATAATATATAAACTAAAAATATAAAATCATAAAGTTGAAAAAACTTGAATCATAAAATTGAAAAGAGGTTTGAAATCAAAATGTTGTATTTGGGTGGGAGATATCAGATATACGATAATATCAGATATACGATTAGGCTTGGTAGTTGTTTTGGGTTTTGGCTTTCCAATGCTAAATGTGGATGGTCAACCCAAATGACACGTTCACCATATTTCCTTTGATCTACAAACTAAGACAATGTAGCTGACGACCTTTTTTAACCCAAAATTGATGAAACAAAAAGGGTTTCTTAAAGACATTATCAACTTTCCATCAATATAATTGCTGTTAGAATTCAAGTTCAGTAAGTAATTATTACTTATTTTCTAGTTGAGTTATATCTAAAGTCCTGATTGACAAACTGATTGAAAAACAACGATAACTTTCAAACGGTTTAACCTTTTTGAAGTCCGAAACATGCGTCACATTCTATGCTTCGCCTACTATAAGAAAAAAAAGTTTGCAATTTTGTAAAGTTTAGAATTAGTTAAGGTAGTCAGACACGAGAGTTTTTTTATTTTGAATAAGTTGTAGCAGAAAATCCATAATTAATTATTTATTTGGTAAAAAATTACAAAAAAATATGCGTCACATCCGGGCATGAGTCTATTACTTATATTTAGAATCTTGTGAAAATATATCATCATTTGATTGTGATTAAGGTGGTAAAAAATACATGTACTTTTTATCTTTTTCCTGAAATTTTTGTACTAATGCATTGAAATCTAAAATATTGAACAATTAGATTAATTTTTTTTCAGACAAGGGCTATAGTTTAGAAACTACGTTCAATTTCCTATAGATTCTATTCTTACAAATTTTTGACATAAGGTTGATAAGATGTTCAACTTTTTACATCAAGTTGACTAACCCTGATTTTCTGATTTTCATTGCCACTTAAGGCCATAGCTTGGTATACCATGATCTTGCACACCCATATACTTTCTGCAGCTCGGTGACCATCAACTTTATCATCTTCAAACATTCAATCAGTTATAGTTCATCAATCTCTCCCTTTGGCATTGATGGCAACATACTACTAATACAATATGAAATATATCAGTTGTAGTTCATCAAACTCTTCCAAACTTATTGTTCTATAACCAATTCAAATATCTGACTCTCAGTAAGCTCTTTTAGCTTAGATTTGATTCTTGCAGAGTATTTGCTTGATTCTTTTTTCCCTTCACTGGATGGATGTAGCAACTTTTGTTTCTTTCTATCCCTTTGTTGTAGAATCTTTTTTTTTTAATTCTCTCCCTTAGATGGATGGTTGTTTCTTTGAATCTTTCTTGGATCTTTCTCCCCCTTTGTAGAAACTTCTTTTTCTGAATCTTTTCTCTCCCTTTGACTGTTCTTCTTCTTGATATATATTTCTCTTCTCTCCCTTTGGATGATCATGATAGATATTTCATATGGATATATTCTCTCCCTTTGACAACAATGCCAAACAAAACTATATCTATTTCTCTAATATATTCCTTGAATTTCCTTTCCATCAGCAATATAGCTCTATAAATTAGCCAACAATAACTATGGCATTCAGTGCAGATAAGTACCTTTCTGTGTACTGATATATCTTTGCAGTCTATAGCTCAGCTTGCATCAACATGATTGATTTTCTTATAATGTATAGGCTGATGCAACCTCCAAGTTAGCCTAGTGAGCATTAGACAAGGGTCAGACCCCTAGTCTCTTCCTCAGGTACTCAAATGCATCTTTTGGAAATGACTTTGTGAATATGTCTGCTAACTATTCTTTGGATTGTACATATTCCAGTATCACCTCTTTTTCTTGCACTTTCTCTCTTAAGTAATGATACTTGATAGCAATATGCTTTGTCTTAGCATGCATGAATGGGTTCTTTGAGATGTTTATTGCACTTGTATTATCATAATAGATAAATACTGGTTCAAGAATTTTCACATTCATACCTTCCAGTAATTGATGGATCCATGCAATGTTAGATCAATTTGTAGCAGCAACCACATATTCTGCTTCTACAGTGGATTGTGAGATGCATCCTTTCTTTTTACTTATCCATGTGACAAGTCTATCACCCATAAAGAATGCTCCTCTGGTTGTACTCTTTTTGTCATCGATGTTTTCAGCCCAATCAACATCTGTATAGACTTGAAGCTCAAATTTGCCTTCTCTTTTATACCACAGACGATAGTCTTTGGTATTCTTTAGATATCTCATAATTCTTTTGACAAAAGTGATGTGTGATTCCTTTGGATTAGCAGAGAATCTTGCAACTATTCCAACTGCATGTGTTATATCTGGTCTAGTATGTACAACATACATTAGCTTGCCAATCATAGATCTATATAAGGTCTGATTTATCTCTGTTGACTTGTCTTTCTTTGTCAGTTTACATTCGGTTGCCATAGGCGTTCCAACTGGTTTGGAGTCCTCCATTTTGAATATCTTTAGCACTTCCTTGATGTAGTTGGATTGTGTGATGTAGATGCCTACATCCTGATGAAGAATTTGTAGACCAAGAAATTTTTTGATCTCCATAAACATTGACATCTCAAACTCTTTGCTCATTTCATCAGCAAATGATTTTCATGGCATATCATTACCTCCAAATACGATATCATCAACAAATATTTTAGATATCAGAATGTTATCATCAGTATCTTCTTTTAAACACAAATTATTGTTTATACTTGTTCTTACAAATCCAATACTTATGAGATAAGAGTGAAGTCTTTCATACCATGCTCTTGGTGCTTGTTTCAATCCATAAAAGACTTTGTGTAGTCTACAAACCATGTTCCTCTTGTTAGGATCAACAAACCCTTATGGTTGTTCAATGTATAGCTCTTCTTCTAGTATTCTATTTAGGAAAGCATATTTGACATCCATTTGGTATACACTTGAGTGGTCCAATGTCTTGAAAGGGGTCATGGGGACTTCCTAGGGTCCTAACACATGATAAGGTGTACTAGGACCCCTTAGGACCCTCTTTGACCCCTGGGGACACATTGGAACACTCAAGTGTGTCCCAAGGGGTCCTACAACCTCTTGGGATACACTTGAGTGTTCCAATGTTTCAAAAGGGGTCATGGGGTCTTCCTAGGGGTCTTAACACGTGAGAATATGTACTAGGACTCCTTAGGCCCTGCTTTGACCCCCGGGGACACATTAGAACACTCAAGTGTGTCCCAAGGGGTCCTACAAAAGTTTGTTTGAAAAAAAATATTAAGAAAAAAAGTATTTAAAAATAAATAAAAAATCAGGTACCCAAAAATATCAAGTACCCAAAAAAATAAGGTATCCGATTAGGCTTGTGCTTTGGTGTCAGGTTTGTCCAGGTGTACTAAGAGCCAAGCCTACTAAAAAGTCAACAAACATTTTCATGCGCTTTTGGACGAGTGAAAAGTGGATTTTTTCAAATCGCCACTTTTTGGCCCCTCATGATTTTGCACATACCCTATAATGTCCCTATAAGGAGACCTAGCCCTCTTAGGAGCTGAGTATTACATAGCACATTTCCTTGTTAAAGTAATATCAACCTTGTTAAATGTATAGAACACCTTGTTAGGGGTATACTGAGCTTACAACTCTTACAACCAATACTTCTATTACGAAGTGTTCTCAACAATTAACAAAAACAAGCATCGACAATGCTTAGATAGTTCCAGTTGTAGCTCTCAATAATATTTGTCAACCTCTGATCTCGCATCTGCCATCAATCATCTCCAACAACTCTTTTCACATCTTCGCTTTACAAAATGTTCTTCATATATGTGTGTGTGTGTTACACCATTTAGTCGGCTCTCAAATACAATACAAAATAGAATAAATACTTATACAAAAATTAAATACAATGTCGGCGACCTTGTACTACCAAAGTATAGGTAATCCACAATAACAATCCAACTTAGCACGTTTGGATTCTATCTTATACTCCCTTAGTCATCGCGACTGTTCACCTGCTCTGTTTCACTGTTCCACTGTCTTCGCATGTCTTCAAAACACTCTAACTCTCTGCGATCAACACCAAAACACAAGCGACCTTAAATGAAGGTCACACATATCCTAAAGTGTCTTCCTCTAAGCTCGCAAGTCATCAACTATCATATACGATCTTGACTATCCAAAATAGTACTGCTATACTCTGTACTTCTATTTCTATACTTAGTCATTTTCAAGACTGTATCTCCAAAACTATACTTAACTCCAAGCGATCATCATATCAGATGTGTTTTCATAAATGACAACCCTCAAGTGTCCCATATCACACTAAAAACATCACTTTCTGACATACTTAATATTATAAATGAAACATATGATTCCATATAATATTTAATTATACAAATATATTTGATGTATTTTCCAATAGCTTCTTTCATTAAAATTATCGAATTAGATAACTGCAAATTATTCAGTGAAAATTCATTTGATTGATTAAATGCTCCCAATGACCCAAAACATAGATTGATAATCACAACAAAACATAATCCTCACTTGAAGGATCCTAGGTCATAAATTATTAGTTCTCTTTTCATGATTAAAAATTTAGGTACAATCTTAACCTAGGTCAACTTGTTAGCTACAAGGATTACCCACATTGCTAAAATTTAAATTATGTGGCAAGCCCAAGTTGATTCAATCATAATTAGTAGTTATTTATTGTTTCTACATTAAAGCATTTAAATTATACATCTAAGACATTTATTAAAGAACATCACTCCTAGGTCATTTGAGATTATTACTTATCATCTACTATGACACTCTAATAAAAAATTTCTCATTTCTAATGTTGAATGCTCTCAAAATCAGTAATCCCACTATCATAACATTATTTTACATCAACCATTTTGAGTGTATTTTCATTTTTGTCAACAAGTTACAAACTGTTGTTCTTGCATTAGTTCATTGCACCACTCGGTTTACAATTTGTTTACATCAATTTTTTAAAAATTGCCTTAACAAGTTTGCATTTTTGTTGCATGTTGTCTTTTAGCATTTACTAAAATTATTGAATTAATTAGCATAGCTCAAGGTGAAGAAAGTTTTATAACATGTAAGCTCCCTTGGTTTTACTTAGCACCACCAAGTTTCTTGATTGAAGTGCAAACATCAACAAGTTTTTCTTTGTAAGTTACAATTGTAGAAAAAACTCAATTGCATGTACTAATATGCTATAGAAAAAAGGTTGCCTCTAGAATAATAGGTCAATTCCAAATAAAACAATTGATTTTAAAGGTTTGAGGAACATTTCTATAACTAGAGGATTGAGCCAATTTTTCATGCATAGTTTATAACTTACAGATCTCAACCCTCTCAATCTATTAATCTCATATCTAATATTGAATTTCAAATAACAAATGTGTATCATCATTAGTTCAAACTCATTTCCTCTCTAATATTAAGACATAAATTTATGTACTACTATTCCAATAGGTTAAAAAATGCCAAATTCATTATTTTGAGGAGCATTTATATAGCCACGAGATGAAGTCAATTATTCACATAATTTCAAAACTTATGAAACTCAATTGTCTTGATTGTATTCATCTCAAATTCAATATTAGTAAAAAATGACTAATAGTTGTCTATTATAACAATTCCACTGTCCTCTCTTCTCTAAAGCTAAGATATATTTATTATTATTATACTAATTGAACAATTACTTGTAAAAAGTTCTAATAAATTCTAATATATAGTTTTGAGAAGCTTTATTGTAGTTAGGAGATTGAAACAATGTGAAACTCAGTCATTTCAATCTATTTATCTCAAATCTAATATTACAGTTTGAATAACAGTTCAATCTATTATTCATCTCAAGTCTAATATTAAAGTTTGAATAACAGTTCAATCTATCATAATTATTCAGAAAACAATATCTAATATTAAAGTTTGAATAACAGTTCAATCTATTATTCATCTCAAATCTAATATTAAAGTTTGAATAACAGTTCAATCTATCAAAAACAATATAAAATTGGATCATCTCAATCTATTAATCTCAAATCCAATATTAAAGTTTGAATTACAAACTGTCTATCATAATTGCAAAATCTTCTTCTCTCTCAGTTTAAAAGCCCATTTATTTAGTACTTCACATTAATTAATACATATAACGATCCCAACTCATATATCTAACATAATTTATTCATCTGTATTACACTTATACACTAAAAAACACATGCTAATTAATTTAATTTTCACATTCTCACTTTACTACAATGTATAAATTCAAATTTATTGCACGATCAGTTTCATGATAGATTTCGTTTCAGCCAGGTTACCACCATACAATTGACTGGCTGAATAGTTAGGTACCACATTAACAACTCTGATATTGACATCCCTTCAAGATTAAAACTGCAATATTATAATTAACAACCTCGTCCATTTATATCATATCTAAGAAACCTTTTCCATTCTCTGAAATATCTTTGCCTTAATGAGGCCATTCTGCACGGTTTTAAAGCTTCCCTTGCCTTTAACTTCTGCAGCAGCTGTAGTTATCATCATTTATCAGAACCCCACAACTTGCATAAACTACCCCAAACTACACAACGTGTAAGCCAAAGGTTACAGCTTGACATACATTAGAAATCAGTTTGCATTTATTACATCAAATAAAAGGAAATCAGGAGATGGGTAATATCTTTTATGAGAACTCCACAATGCCAAATTACACAATGGGTAAATGAAAGAAAGTTTCTTTAATTGTCTATATAATATGCTAATAATCTTAGTCTGAATATAAAATAATATGAATGACTTATAGTACAAGGAACTATCTTATATTTCTTGCAGGAGGAATATAAGATAAGACAAAGATTATGGGTTTGATAAACCTCAGAAATTATATTTGATTTAATGCATCAAAAGAAAGTAAATCAGAGATAGGTACTTTCTTGGTTCAGTGTATAAGTTTCATTGTACAACATTTTATGTGATAGAATAATTTAGGCATATATTTTGGCTGACACTTTGAAATGATCACTTTTAGACTCTTGGTCGCATAATAGATCTCACAGGGTTGTCTTTACTGTCTAAAAGCCAAACTAATAGCTATAAACAGTTAAGTGGCATAAGGAGATGGCTATTATCTTTTATTAGAACTCCACAACTAATTATGCCAAATTACACAATGGGTAAATGAAAGAAAGTTTCTTTAATTGTCTATAATATGCTGATAATCTTAATCTCTGAATATAGAATATGAATGACTTATAGTACATGGAACTATCTTATATTTCTTGCAGGAGGAATATAAGATAAGACAAAGATTATGGGTTTGATAAACCTCAGAAATCAGATTTGATTTAATGCATCAAAAGAAAGTAAATCAGAGATGGGTACTTTCTTGGTTCAGTGTATAAGTTTCATTGTACAACATTTCATGTGATAGAACAATTTAGGAATATATTTCGGCTGAAACTTTGAAATGATCACTTTTAGACTCTTGGTCGCATAATAGATCTCACAGGGTTGTCTTTATTGTCTAAAAGCCAAACTAATAGCTATAAACAGTTAAGTGACATAAGAAGATGAGCATTATCTTTTATCAGAACTCTACTACTAATTATGCCAAATTACACAATAGATAGATGAAAGAAAATTTCTTTTATTGTCTATAATATGCTAATAATCTTAATCTGAATATAAAATATGAATGAATTATAGTACATGAAACTATCTTATATTTCTTGCCGGAGGAATTTAAGGTAAGATAAAGATTATGGGTTTGATAAACATCAGAAATCAGACTTCATTTAATGCATCGAAAGAAAGCAAATCAGAGATGGGTACTCTCTTGGTTAAGTGTATAAGTTTCAATATTGTATAGCATGTTATGTAGTAGAACAATTTAGGAATATATTTGGAACGACATTCTAAAATGATCATCTTTTAGTTAAGTGTATAAGTTTCAATATTGTATAGCATCTTATGTAGAAGAACAATTTAGGAATATATTTGGAACGACATTCTAAAATGATCATTTTTTGGTTAAGTGTATAAGTTTCAATATTGTATAGCATCTTATGTAGTAGAACAATTTAGGAATATATTTGGAATGACATTCTAAAATGATCATCTTTAGACTTGTGTTCCCATAATAGATCTCACAGAGTAATAATAGATCTCACAGAATTGTCTTTACTATCTAAAAGCCAAACTAATAGCTATACAACAATAACAGGCAATCTTCCCTAAAATAAAGATTACACCTTTGACAGACATTAACATTAATTAAGTTTCATTGTACAGCATTCCATGTAAAAAGGCTGAGAATACAGGAGCACAAATGGAGGAAAAGAATTGGGATAAGTTCAAAGAAGCTTCGTACATGCAAGTGGAAAGAATAAAACCCATTTTACGTGGAGTTACTTCATTTGAAAGACTGCAAAAGAAAACGTTTTGTTCAGATAATGAAAATCACATGCTTCGTACAGAGCTGTAAAACGTGAATACCATTCATTTCACGAGGTGGGTACAAAACTGGGGGTAGAAAAAGTCATTTGCATTAAACACTAGGGTAAGGAAGGAAACATCTGGAGGTCATGGGTTCGATGCACGGGACGGAAATAGCATAGACAGTGTACTCAAAGTCTTATGCCTCTGCTTAAATAACATACAGGGGAAAAACTACAGCTTTCTTGAAAGAGATGAGTCACCAACTCTGTGGTCCATGGTCCCACCAAGGGCATATGTCAATTGACCTATGGTTTAACTTTAGCAAGGACTTTTGTTCAGGCCCAAAACCCATCTATTTCTAGGAATATTCACTTTTGTAGGTACATTCCATTTTGGGGAAAGTGTGTTGAATCACAAATTGCTATCTTTATTTAGCCCACTTCCCAGCTGTTTCTTGCACCCAAGGTTGTGGAAAGAAAATTGTGTTAGGAGGGATATCTGGGCTGGGTCTTGTCTGTTCAGAGAGGGTATTTTTATTAGGGTTTTGAAGGAGAGGAAGATCATGGGGAGGGGAAAGATTGAGATCAAGAAGATTGAGAATTCAACCAACAGGCAGGTGACTTTTTCAAAGAGGAGAGGAGGGCTTATAAAGAAAGCTCAGGAGCTGGCAATCTTGTGCTCTGCAGATGTTGCTGTTATCATCTTCTCCAACACAGGGAAGCTATGTGAATTCTCAAACTCCAGGTGTGTAGTTTGCAGTTCATCATCTCTTCTTGTGCTTCTCTGATTACTGTATACATATTACCATTTTTCAAACAGAATATATATATATAAAGAAAGTGTTATTTTTCTTTTTTTCTTTTTTTTATCATTAATTTCTGGTTGTCTATGTTGTAGTTTGTAAATCATCTGTGATTACTGTATACATATTACCATTTTTCAAATAGAATATATATATAAAAAGAGTGTTATTTTTCTTTTTTTTTTCTTTTTATATCATTATTTTTTGGTTGTCTATGTTGTAGATTGTAAATAATATCTGTATACATATTACCATTTTCCTAACAGCTTCTTATTTACTAAAGATATACATATTGTACAAATTAGTTTTCCACTTTTCTTTCTTATTATATCATTATTTTTTTGATTGTCTATGTTATAGTTTGTAAGTGAGGTCTGTATACATATTACCATTTTCCTAACAATTTCTTATTCACTTAAGATATACATATTGTATGATTTGTTTTTTCTGTCTTTTTTTTCTTATCATACCATTATTTTTTGGGTTGTCCATGTTGTACTTTCTATGGACTGTATGCATACTACCATTTTTCTAACAGCTTATTATTTAGGTTAAGATATACTTAATAGTATGGCTGCTTTTTTTTTTTCTTCCTTTCTTACTTACTGTACTACTGTTCTTTGGTTGTCTATGTTGTACTTTGTAAGTGATGGCTGTATACATATTACCATTTTACCATTTTTCTAACAGCTTATTATTTTGGCTAAGATATACATTAGTAATTGATTTTTTTGTGTTTCTTTTTTCTTTTTTTACTGTATCTTTGTTTTCCTTTCATTTTACTGAAGATTAATGAAATTTTGTAAAACAAATACCTTATTACTCTTGAATGGATCAGGAGCCTTAAGAACAAGAGCATAGGTTAATAGATGTAGAAGATGTATAGTTTAATATTTAAAAGTAATTTTTTGTTAGTAAAATATAGAATATCTATTAATCATATTTGATAAATCTTATTTAATGGATTTGTTAAACTTTTAAATTTTTAGTAGAAATAAAATTAATATATAATCATTTATTTTTATATTGAAAGAGTAAAAATTTTATGATGGAAAACAAGAGATGAGAACAAATTATATGATTAAGAATGATAAATATTTTATTAATGGTAATCTAATCAAACATTTAATAAAGCTAATTTAGAGTTCACCAGATTAAAAGTTTTGATTCTTATAAATGTTTCTCATTGAGTCTAAAATTAGCTCTCTTGTATAAAAAAAGATGAACTTAATGAATAATGTAAAAATTTGAAAATGAAATTATTTTTATTATTATATATAATCCTTTAATTTAGTGTAATCTCAAAGTAAAAGAGATATAAAAGAATATTATATTCAACTAATGAATGATTTTACATTATATATACAAAGCTTGAGATTGAAATTTTATGTTGTATGTTCTTGGGCTTTGTGTAACCTTAACCTAAATAATTTATTTCCTTCCCACTATATAAAAGTGTTTTATCTTAATAAAAAGCTAGTCTATTTAACTGCATTCTACATATTGCATTGAAACGTGTATATCTCTCTATATGATAGCATGAACAAAATATTGGGCAAGTACCAAAAGGAGAAGGGATCACAGCTTTGGGACGCTGAACATCAAGTAAACATCTATCTCAAATGATACATTTGCTCATTGATTCAATGTAGTTCATACGAAATATCCATAGAAACTTTTCACTGTTGCTTTTTTTTAACAATGTCCAGTGTTTTCATTTTTGGGTTTCTTTTCCTTGTGAATTGAAATACAGAACTTGTATAATGAAATCAAGAGACTGAAAGAAGAGAATGAAAGATTTAAGAACAACATAAGGTAATGTACATCAAAGCTTCTTGCTCAAGCAAATTATTATAAGAAGTTCATCTCATTGTGCAAGTGTAAGAACAGGCATATGAAGGGAGAGGATGTCAATTCACTACCATTGGAGGATCTGTGTCTGTTGGAACAAGCCCTTGAGATGGCAATAGACAGAGTTCGAACCAAGAAGGCAAGATTTTGAGCAAAATCTTATTTTATCTATTTTGTTTTGTTTTGTAGTAGGTGTTCATAATTTTTTTATTGATTAATATTGTGGAGTGTTTTTGGATTTGATTGTGTGAATTTTTCAATATGAAATATTTATATCTGCAATGTACGATATTTTTATTTATTTATCATATTAGAACAAACTCTTAGATTGCAATACAGAAAGTTTCAACCAAAAAGACTAGATTTACAATATCATTTCATCTATATTATTTGTATTCACATCTCTGTTAATGCTATGTTGTGTTTACTCACTTTGGGCTTGAACTTTAGACAAAGTTTGATCAATATTGAACTACATTCATAGTTTAAGTGAGTTTTAGTGGTTTGGTCCAATCTATTATATGAATTTATAGTTAAACTGGTAAAATGTATTACATTAATGTAAAGTGTTTCTGAATTTGATTGTGTGAGTTCTTATCATATGCACACGAAGTGATTGATCATCAAACGTGAACCCAAACCTTCATTAAAATCGTTCTGATGATTGATGATTGATGAGAGAGTGTGATCCAAAATATTGATGAAAATCATCTTGATAATAGATCATAGAATGTGATCCAAAACATTAATGAAAAAGTTCATTTGATAAAATCCAGAAACATTTCAAACTATAAACTAATATAACTTAATAAAAATATATGAAAAGTTTATAAATCAAAAGTAATAACACAGTACATATAATATAATGTTTTGTTATCTAAAATATTTGTTATACCTTTTGGGTTCATAAAACCAGGATAATTTTTTCATCCAAGAACTATACAGCAGCAGGAAAAGGCTGTCTTCATTGGAGGAGGAAAATAAACGTCTGAGAGAGGTAATATTTATTATTTAAATATTAGATATTTAATGAAATTATTTTTGGATTAGATCGTGTAGAAATTTTTTCATGAATGTTTTAGATCCGTGATCTATCATCAATATAATAATTGAGAGTTCAAAACGATAATTCACAATTATTATCTTGATAATGAATCACATGAATCGAAATATTAATAAAAAATCTCTACACAATCTAACTTAGAAACAACTGCATTATTCACGACAGATTGTAGAAACCTACACAATGTAACTTAAGAAAGAATTGCATTATGCATGATAGACTATAGAAACCTGACATCACTATTAGATATTAGTTAACTGATAAAATGTGTGTATCTCAAGGTTGCAGGAAATAGTCGACCAATAATAATGGAGCGAGAAAATGGATATAACGTATATGGTGGAGGAGAGGGAGTATCATCTCTGCATATTAGTCCCACATTTCGGGTGCAGCCAAGTCATCCCAACTTGAAGGACACTGGATATTAGACTCTTTATAAACTGCGTTATGCTATAAATCTTAAATGGGCTACTGTTTCTAAGACGTTTTTATTGCCTCAAGGCATGACATTTAATAAACCATCGAAATATATGCTTTTATCTTTGTAAAGTGATAGTTATTAATACTGTAGACAGCCAGATCACAGTTGTAGCTTGTTTGTTTCATTTCTCTGAGCAATAAAGAAAAACTGCTGTAATTTTAGCTGTATCTGTCTAGATTAATATCTCTATCATTTGCTTTGCAATGGTGTGCTGAAGGCCAAATATTAAGTTCTATTTTAAACCATCAGCTTTTTAGCAATGTTTATGAAACTTTAGCTAGGAGATTGGACGGCCACTTTTCTTCTTTTGAAAATGTGCAATGTTTAAATGGTTTCGTTGCATTATGTTCAAGCATAATGTAGAACATAATAATGTAGATTGAAAGGCAAATAATGAGAAGTTTTGAGTTCTTGTGCAATTGGGATTTGTGGTTTTGAACTGTAATTGGAGTTGGTGGTTTTGTTTGTGATAGTATTTTTTTTGGAAGATGGATTTTATGATTTTAGTTTTCTTTTTGAATAAGGAGAGACTTGACGACTCTTCTTTGTCACTGGCTTCTTTGGTGACTCCAATTCAATATCTTTCTTAAAATTTTGATTATCTCTTTTTTGTTTATATTCTTCAAGGATGAAATGATGTTGTTGATTCTCTAGTTAGATGAGCATATACATCTCATTATCGAAGATGAAATACTTTTTAACAAGGATTTCTTATTTCTCTTAATTTGGGAAGATGGATTCTATGATTTTAGTTTCATTTTCAAATAAGGAAAGATTTGATTACTTTTCTTGGAAATTGATTTCTTTGGTGGCTCAAATTTGATATCTTTCTTAGAAGTTTGATTATATTTCTTTTGTTTATGTGTTTTACAAGGATTCCTTATCCAGCAACCAAGCTACTCAATTTCTCCATCTTTTCTCTACTTATAATCATATGGAAGATCTTTTTATTTTTGTTTTATCTTTGGAAAAATTTGGGAAGACGGATTCTATGATTTTAGTTTAACTTTTGAATAAGGAAAGATTTGATGAAACTTTTGATTGGCTTCTTTGGTGGTTCAAATTGGATATCTTTCTTAAAAATTTGGTTATATCTTTTTGTTTATATTGTTCAAGAATGGAATGATGTTATTGATTCTCTAGTCAAATGAGCTTCCATAACTCAATATTGAAGATGAAATGTTTTTTTACAAGGATTCGTTATCCCTTGACTAATCTACTCAAAATTTTCATCTTTTTGGAAATGACAAGGGTTGATTATCATTCTTATATTTTAAGTTTTGTTTAGTCTTTTTAATTTCTTAATGGTGGTGGTTTTATTGAAAACTTCCTTGATTTTTCTTCTTTTTATTTTTCCATGATAACTATTTTTGTTTAAAAATCTTTACATGTAATCTTTTCTCCACTTCTTTCTTAATATAGTTTTTATCCTTTTTACAAAATAGTTAATCTATTTTAAAAATTTATTTTTAAAAATTAAATTATTTTAAATATTCTTTGATAAATTTTAGTTAATAATAATAGACTAAATAAATTTTTTTTAAAAATAATTCAAATTAAAAAATATTAGTGATTGTTCATCAATAATCAAATAATATTTAAATAAAATTAATAATTCATTAATATTAATTACTATTTTACAAATATTTTATAAATTCATATATGTATTAAATACTAAATGTTGATAACAATTTTTGTCCTCTCACATAGACTTTAATGTTATATTAAAAAAAGCATTGTAATAATGTTTATTTTATATTTTAACTAAATTAAGTTTGTTTCATAATCTGATTAAAGGATAGTGTTTATGTTTTGTTGTGTACCTATCCAATGGTAGAGATAAATAGTATTATTTGTGAGTGGTAAGTATATGGTGGCTATGACTTTATTTTTTCTACATTTGACTTTGAAGTTATGATAGTAAAATTAATTTCCTTAGAATCAATTTAAAACTCCATTTAATATTTAATTAAATAAAATGAAAATTGGTTCTTAGTGAATTCTTTATGAATATAACATTTTTATAATTATAGAATTTAACTTTGAAAACATTTTTCAAGAGAAAGTAGATAAATATTTTTAAAAAATTTGATTTGTATTATTTGCAATTTATCATCATTAAATGCATATGTTTATGTCTTCAATATAGATCATTTTATACATTGAAATATAACTAAGAGTTTGAGATGACTTATTGCTTGAATAATTATATCATCTTAAAGTAAGTTTTCTATAAGTTTTTCAACCATAATTTTAAAATTAAATATTTTAAAAATATAAACAATCAAAATTATTTCTAATTAGAAAAATAATTTTTAGAATATTGATCTTAAATATGTTACTTTGATATTTTTTATATTAATTTTAGTGAAATTTGTAATATAAAAAGGTTCGCAAGTAAATCATTCACATAAAATTTGCGGGAGGTGTGGCCCTTTGACTAACACAAAAATAGCATCAGAGTTTAGATATCGAAAAAACTTATATGACTTCAAAGTGAAGCATTATAAATTGCATGGATTCAAAAAATTGCAAAGTTGCACCATGACATCAAAGCAAAGCATTCTAAATGTTACCATCTACTCTACTCTCACTATACTTGTCTCACTCTCAATATCTCAATGCAGGGGTTAAAACTGATACATCTTCATTAGATCTGACTTCTTCTATGTCAAAGTTCCTACTAGAGTTGAAGTAGATCTTGGCTCTAGGGTGGTCCTTCTTCTTAACTACTTTGCTAGGTTCAATTGTTTCATTGTACTTTTTCATGGTACTCCATGAGTTCCTTATGGAAGGTGGGGTTGGTGTTATTATTGTAAGCTCATGTGTACATGTGCTAAGCACTTATTGCCTGTTTACAATAACTAATCTATCGGGCCAAGAAAATTTAGGAATTTGACATTCAAAATTTCCATAGTGACTGTTACCTATAGAGAAACATAAAGAATGGTGAGCCTTTTACAAGTCACAATAAGCATGCTTCTATTCTTGTTAAATACCTCATCATTTCTTACTTTCAAAATATAACAAAGGATTTCAATAGATAGAGAGGGCCAAAATATATTATACAATTTACCAATGTTTTTAACATTTCTGGTAAAAATTTCCAACCATGATTTCTAATTATCAAGATACTAATTATAAAAACCATTACAAAATGTATTACAAATCTCCTTGAAAAAAAAACATTCAAATAATATATGCCTATTAGACTCATACTTCTTGTAGATGGAGCAAATTTTAGGATTTGAGTGTTGCAGTTTATAGAGGAGCCTCTATAATAATAGAAGCCACCTGAAACAAGCCTTTTTAGGCTCTATATACTTAGACCAAAAAGTCTTGAAAATATTTTTCCAATATTTATTGTCAATCTAAATATTCTAAAAATTATTAATATAATCAATAACATCAAAATTATTAGTTAACTAGTTTTGAATATCTTTAGCTTTAATCTTATATAAGAGAGAATCATCAATCTATTTGAAATCAACATGTTACTCTTTACCTTTAATACAATTGACAGAAAAGTTAATTTTCTTGCAATCTTCCCTTAACACGGAGTAGGTCCTCTGTTTTGAAGGAGTTATTTGTTTAGCATTACTAAGAGAAATCAAAGTAATTAACATACCATATTTGATAATATCATTAAAACAATTAACACCAAGGTATCTCCATTTCTTATCATAGCACCCTTGGAGTAAGGCTAACAACTTATCATTATGTTCAATATTCCATCAAATTGACTTGTCACCAAACACTTTATTACTACTAAGACAAAAAAATATTGTTATTAATCATGTGTTCTTATCATTTTCTAAGCCTTCCACAAGCTTTAAAACACTTTTGATCCTATAGGTTTAACAAGATGTCTACAAGTAAGAAGATCTAAATTTGATAAACATTTCCAAACCTTAGCCCATCTAAGGACAAATGAAACAATGTTATTTCTCACAAGAATCATCCAAGGCTTATTCCCATCAAAGGATTTAATGATCCACTTTGTAAAAAGGGAAATCCCTTGAAGTTTTAAATTATTAAGCACTAGTCCTTCAATGTCTTTACTCCTACAAAACCAATCCCTCTTAGTTGAATGTCTCTTCCTTTTCCACTTATCATTGGACCAAAAAATACTCTTATTTTCTTTTGAAGCTCATTGATTTGGAAACTACTAAAAATCCAAGTAGAAGCATAATAAACATTGTAAGAAGACAAGATCTTTTGGAAAACTTGTATCCTTCCTCCCAAGGAGAGAACCCATTTATTCCAAGCATCTATCATTTTATCAATTTTGGTTTTGATACACATCCACATACCTTTCAAATTAGGATTGACTACAAAATATATCCCTAAATATCTCACTTTCTTGCTATGGCCTCTCCATTGCAGATCATGTTTCTAGCACTAAATTGGGGGATCATTAGAGCAACCAAGTAGGGTAGATTTGGATCTAGAGATATTTTCACCCGAGTCTTGGTAGAAATAACATAACTTTTTCACCAAGTTATCAATATTGACTTCTTTAAAATCAATTAAAATTGTTGTACCATCTACAAATTGTGTTTATGACCTCACTATTGTTAAAAAGGGAGATGCCTTTGATTCTAGGAAATTGACTAGAGTCTTGAAGTATAAAAATGTATCAAGTGCTAGTGGGAACCCAAGAACAAGAATGAGAAGTGTACAGTGACAGAACCATTAACATGCACTTGATAAGTAACATATTTTAGGATGGTATTCACCATATTATAGAAATACTTTGGGAATACAAAAGCTTCCAATGCCATGAGTAGAAAGGGTCACTCTAGTATGTCACATGCCTTCTCAAAATCTAGGAGAAGAATTGGAACATTCTAGTTAGATCTCCTTCCTTGTTCTATAGCTTCCCAATTAGTAATTGAGTTTTCAATAATATATCTATCCTTCACAAACCTATTTTGGGTATTGTTTACAAATTTTTGCAGCACCTGAATCAATATAATGGTCAATAATTTAGCCAAAGCCTTGTTTGATACATTGAGGAGGGTGATAGGCCTCCAATATTTTATCAAGTATTTATCACCTCCCTTAGGTAGGAGTTATATAATTCCTTTAATAATATTATTTCCTAATGTTCCTTTCATTTGGCCTTCTTTATAGAAAAAATCCAATCCTTACTAATGAACACACTTTGGATGGTGGGGGGGTGAATAAGCATAAAAATAAAACACTAACAACTAAATTTTGTTACCACCATAAGAAATAATGTGCAAGAAAGAACTGGACTAGTAACATACGAATACCAATATTTATATGTGGAAAACCCAAACTGGGAAAACCACGGTGAGCACTTACACACAAAGATGACTCACTAAAGTATATAATTTGATGATAAAATGATTATGATATCATTTCTTTGAAAAACAATCATAGGCTTACTACCTATACAATAATTAATGTGAATAATGAATAAGGGTCACGCCTTACAAAAATAAATAAGAGCTCACTGCTCTGAACTTGCATACAAAGGCTCACTGCCAAAGTAGCAAGCTACAAAAACAACTCAAGTACTAGAGACTCACTATCCAAAGGTAATTATTATTCTTCAAATTAGATATGAAAGTATTCTCCTACAAATGCAGTTGGTCTGCACAATTTTGTCTTCACAAGCAAAAGCCTTATTACTACCTTATCTTCTATGACACTGCCACTATACTCTTCTCTATTGATTATTGAACGGGTTCTCACACTAAGATTGCTTCACACCTTACATTCATTTTTTCAAGGCAACGATTGAACTTAAAGACAAGATAGATTAATCATTGGAGATTACAATAAGGTTGAACAAACCAAAATGGATATTATAAATAAGTTCCATGTCGACCAAGGCAAAAAGGATCATTATAAAAAATATACAAAACAAGGACCCAAATAGATAAGTAATAAATATTAAATACATAGGTCACACATATCATGAACCCATCCAAATAATATAAGCATTAAGTGTAAGACCCGAAACTAAATATGATATTTTAACAATCAATAAATATAGAAACAATGAATAAATATAGAACTCAGATCTAAAATTGAAAGTATGAACCATCCTAGGAAAAAGACAAACCAAGAACATTCTATACATGTGCTAATGCCAGATTTGCAATCACTGAAACATCAACCAAGGATAAATGAAATGTGTAGAATTAAACTGCCAACTACCAATGGTAATAATACCTCCAAATACTTCGGTGAGATCTATATGCCACATTAGAAGTCATGTTAACATGCCACATAAAATTCCATGTCAACATGTCACATCAGATGCCATGACAATATGCCACACCAAAAATTGGCACACCAAATTCTTAAATCACAATGTACAACAATTGGGAAGATCAACAACGCTAGATAATACACTCTTTGGAACACCAATAATATATACCTATTAACCAGATAACACAACAAGAAATATTAAGTCTTGGCTTCAAATAAATGAGAAGTAGCACAATAACAACCCAGATTTATAGAAGAGTACTGCTCCAGAAAGACAAGTTTACTGCTACTGTGAAACTGTCAACTGGAATACAAAACAGTGCTACACAATGAATTTGGAATAGGAAGTTATTATGAAATCATAATATAATACATGAGCACTATAGAATATTTTTTGCACATAAATATAGGAAACATTCTTGTCTTCCACTATTTTGACATCATACATGATACATACATGTCTTCCACTGTTTTGAGACCATATAGGATACACACCTTTCTTCCACTATTTAATTCATGTCTTCTACTGTACTAAATTTTTAGCATACACATCCCATAATAGAGACCACAAAGCTTGAGGGAATATCATCAAGCTTATTTAGAACATACGTGAACAAAATGTTTGACATCAATGACAACACAGGATAATAAGAATTTATTTCCAACAATCTCCCCCTTTTCATTGATGGAAAACAACCACCAATAATATCAACTTCCCCAAATGTAATAATCATATTCATTATCTTTCTCCCCCATTTCCATTAAGGAAAAAGGCCAGGAAAAGATCTACCACTTCATAAATCTGATAACTAGCATCAGTTTAGAAACCTCCCTCTTAATAGATGCACCAATTTGATGTACTAAATTAGACACACAAAGAGGGGAAACCACCCCAAGCATTTATGGAGAAACTAGAAATTCTAATCATATGGTAAATCATGTGTCCAGCAAAAATTATTAGTAGATCAAACCAATTCTCTGGATTCATAACTATCTTGACTTGTTGTCTTTTTCTCTTTAAATATGCCTCAACATTAGTTCTTACAATATCAACCAAATTTATCAAAATAAAATCAAACTCAAACTTCTCAATGTGATATTAAATTTTATTTTATTTTAAGCGATTAGAAGAGAAGTAGTCCCACAAGCTTATTAACTAATGAAGAACAACATATTTCTTAATTTTCAAGTCACCAGATACACTAGAGTTCCAATTCATATAAAATAGAACTATTATAAAAAAAATACCTTTCCAAACCACAAATTATAAAACTTTTCTTCAGCTCAAAATATCCATACCTCATTATCTTGTTGAGAGTATTCCTAGCTCCAGTCTTGAGGAGGAAAACATATGGAAACTCCCCCTCAGACCTTGCAGTGTGAGTCATTTGACAGATGCAGAAAAAAATCATGAATGGATGCTAGACCACATCAAGTACACCCTTTATAATCCACAACAAATATATCTTTTTTCTTTCTCTTGATTTTTCTACAATAGTTAAAGAATCATCTTGTACAAAATTGCAGAATTTAGCAATATGTCATGTCCTAATGCATCTATAGAAAATCAAACCATCCTTTTTAGAATCTTCCAATGTGGCCTTCCTTGTTATATTTATAATAAATCACACCTTTCTTGTTCACTTTTGTTTCTTCATTATTTCTAACATTGATATTTATACTACATTCAATTTTTTTGTGCCCATATCCATTGCGACCATAGTAGTAGCCATTGAAATTGTTAACATTTTTATTCTCATTCATTCTTCTACAACTTATTTTACTTCTACATTGAACTTCCTGATCTCCTAACTTGTTACAATAAGAGTGTTTTCTATCAAAAACTAGATTTCTTCTCAAACTACTATAGTCATTGACTCTATATCCTACACTTTTACAATAGAACCAAATACCATCAAAGAAAGAGTACGTGGAAGAAATAAAATGGGATATTTGATTCATCATACTTTTTCTATCCCTTGTCTACATTGGATACTTTTCTTTTTCTTTTGCTTCTGATTTCCTAGATTCTTCTGCTTCTGATCTCCTGAATTCTTCTTGTTCTTATTCTTCATCTATTTTTATGATTCTTCATTTTTCAGTTGCCTTTAGTCATCATGTTTTTTATTTTTTTTTAATTTTTTTTTTATCTTCTTCCAAATTTTTATTATTTACCATGTTACTTTAATTTCTTTTGTTCCTTGAATCCTTCCTCACACTTCTAATCAATCATATTCTTTTTTTCATTTTCATGCTTCTGATCAGTCAAATTTTTATTCTCATCCTGAAGTTTTTGTTCTACTATAATCCAATCTACATCCTTTTTCTCTTCTTCTTTCTTTAGCTCCATTGTATGTTTCAGATCTGATATGTCCTCAATTATTTCATCTTTCTTTTGGTCTACCATGATCCATTCTTCTTGTACAATACTTTCTGATTCAACCTTTCTTTCTTCCCTACCATTTGATAGAGCATGTCCTTCTTGGTCAACTTCCATTTCTACATCATCTCCCCATCTACCACTATATTGAGATAGAAAGCACATATTTTTACACTTTTCTTCAATATAGTATATATTATCAATAGTCCTAAACACTTATGCAACCCTTTGACCAGTTTCTTTCTTTCTAATAGTACAACCATTACTTTTGAACATAACTGCATATCCCTTATTATAGATCTGACTAACGCTTAACAAATTATATTTCAAACATTTAACATAGTAAACATCATCAATTCTATGCTTACCATCAATTGAAATGGTTCTTATTCCTTTGATTTGAGCACTTCCTTCTCCAGTAAATCTAATTTATCCACCATCATATTATTCAAATTTGATAAATCCTCTTTTATCTCCTATCATATGATTTGAGCGACCAAAATCTATGATCCATGCATCTACAACAACTTTAGAATGCAATGCATCTTGTTATCTTCTTTTTTAGATAGATAAAAACAATGATCTTCTTCAATAGTTTCATTAGATTCTTCTCCCTTAAAAATGTATTCTTCCATGGAACACAAGCTCTTTTTACCTCTACCTTTGAAATTAAACTTCTTTCTAAAATCTCCTTTCTTTTGATTTCTCTCTTTATCTTCATCTTTTGAATGACTATGATAATCCTTATACTTGAAATCACTAGTAAAATGTCTTGGTATCCTTCCATAATTAATACATTTAAGTGGTAACTTACCTTTATAGCTTATGATACCTCTCTTGAATATTCTTGAAAGGTAAACTTCTACATCCTTTAGTTTACTGCATGACTCTGGCTCAGCATCTTCAATGACTCTGAAAGAAGTTTCTCTCCTTTTTTTTTCAACTTCTGCAAGATCAAATACCGCAAGTGACCCAATGAGATGATCAATGGTATATTGACTGAGATTATTTCTCTCCCTCATAGAACATATCATTGGTATAAAATCCTTTGGTGGGGTCAATAAGATCTTGAGAATAACATAAGTGTCTTGAAGATGTCCAACAGTACCTTTGATTCCTTAGTCACATTAGTAACCATGTAGATGTAGCTCCCAATGCTCTCATCCTCTATTTTTCTCAGGATTTCATATTTCTATTTGAGATTCATTAATCTTTCTTTATTTATCTTTAGATCTCCTTTATATACTAATACTGTTGGAAAAATGGTCTGCGCTCCCCTTAGGATTCATGACAAGAGACTAATTGCCTCAAGTGGATTCGATAAGTCTAGTAGTTATATTGGGCATTGATAGGCAAATAGTTTGGTGCAATAGAAATCACACTTTTAACAAGTGGTATAAAAGATTTGTCATAGGTTCAAATCACCTCAGGTAACACTGAGGGGGAGATTGTTGGAAAAATAGTCAGTGCTCCCCTCAAGATTCATGACACGGGACTAACCGCTTCCTATGGATTTTACAATTCTACTAGTTGTATCAGGCATTGACAGGTCTATCTTTTGGTGAAACTAAAACCACACTCTTAATAAATACTAATTTTTCCCAGATTTCTTTTGCACTTCTCAATCCTTTCACTTATCCAAAGGTTGTATGACATAAGCTACTAAAAATAATTTCTCTAGCTTTCACATTTTCTTCCTTTTGTTTCTCTTCTTTAGTGGTCAAGTCTCTTCCAAAAGGAGGATAAAAACCAAATTGAATTACCTCCCAAATACCATTCTACAATGTATCAACATAAGATTCCATCTTATTTGTCTAGTAAGGAAAGTTAGTGGCATCAAACACCAGTGTATGAAAATTTAAGTTTTGTGCCATCTCAGATCTTCATCAAGCAGTTAAGCTTCTTTCAGATGAACCTTTGTCTAATACCAATTGATGAAAACACTTTGGATGATGAGAGGGGGGGGGGGAATCAATATAAAACTAAAACATTGACAGCTAACTTTTGTTACCACCACAGTAAATAGTGTGCAAGAATGAACTAAACCAGTAAGACAAGAACACCAAGATTATATGTGGAAAACCCAAACTAGGAAAAACCACAATGAGCACTTGCTCAAAAAGATGATTCAATGAAGTATATGATTTGATTAAAAATATATTATGAGCTTGATACTTTTTAAAATCAACCAGAGGATCAGTTCCTATACAACAATGAATGTGAATAATGAAGAAGGTTCAATACCTTGCAAAACAAACATGAGCTCACTGCTCCAAACTTGCATGCAAAGGCTCACTACCAAAGAAGCAAGCTACAATAAAAACTCAAGTACTCAAGACTCACTATACCAAAGTAATTATTATTCTTTAAATTAGATATGAAAGTATTCTCCTACAAAGATAGGTGATCCACACAATATTTTCTTCACAAGAAACATTATTAGTGCCTTATCTTCTCTAGCAATGTCACTTACTCTACTCTACTGATTATTGAACTAGTTTACACACTAAGCTTACTTCACACCTTACATACATTTTTACAAGGCACCAATTGAAATTAAATACAAGATAGATAATTTTAGATTACAATAAGGTCGAGAAAACCAAAGAGTATATTACAAATAAGTTCCATGTCAACCAAGTCAAAAAGGATCATCATCAAAAACATTTGAACCAAGGACACGAATGGATAAGTGATAAATATCAAATATATAGGTTCCATATAGAATGAACCCATCTGGATAAGATATAATCATTAAGTATAAGACCTAGACCTATTTTTCATATTTCAACAATAAATAAAAATAGCACCCAAATCTAAAATTTAAAGAACGATCCATCCTAGGAGAAAGATGGATCAAGAACACACTACACAAGTTGTTTTTCCAGATCTAAAATCACTGAAACATCAACCAAGGATAAATTAAATGTGTAGAAGTAAACTTCCAACTGCCAACGGTAATCAAATATCCACATGCTTTAGTGAGATCTATATTCCACACCTGAAGTCATTTACAAACACCTCAGGGCCAAGAAGATTGCTCATCCCCTATCTTCAAACTCTATTTTTGAGGAGGAAGATACAGATGGTGATTTCTATATGGGGAAGGTTACATAGAGTTATTTGATGTATGATATAGATTCCTCTTCTGAAGATATCAAAGGAAAACACAAAATTATTCCAAAGAAGTCGACTAAGGCTTCCTCTAAGAAAGGCCCCCAACCAAGAAGGAAGAAGACCCACATTGTTATGGATTCCTCTTCTGATAATGAGGATGACTATGTGGAGTCGGAAGAGGAAGATATGGATTCTCAACCAAAAAATAAGTATCAAACTGCTAAGACTAAAAGCATTATGGAGAAAACCATGGTTGAGGGTGATAATGTGAAATATGCTGGGGAGGAGGATAAGACTAAAACTATTGAGGAGAATACCGTGGTTGAGGTTGATAATGTGAAAGATGCTAGGGAGGAGTATATTACCAGTAAGAACCCTAAGGATCAGGAAGAGGGTAGCGGGAAGTGCCAGGAGGGTCAACTGAAGGATAAAGTTACCCAGGTAAATGTTACCCAAGATAATCTTCTGATTCCTACCGGTATGTAGTGTGTGAGGAGCTTCAACAATACTATACAATGTATCATAAATGATAATCTATAGATGAATAAGGATGTGAGGGAACTTCATATCCATCTTCAAATTATTGAGTGCATGGGCATGGGAGAAGATAAATCATTCCCTAAGTTTATGAATGAGATGACGCAAGCCATTAAATGTGGAGAAGACATGAAGGAATCCTTAGAGTCCAGATTCCAGACCATTGAGAATAGGACTACCCAACTAGATCTCGAAGGAAGGTTAGCGACAAGGATAAACAAATAGTGGCTATGGAGACCAAACTGGCCAAAGTGGAGGACAACTTGAAGAAGATGGGAGAACATAGCTACAATATTTTGAAATCCTCTACGGACCATGTCAAAACTCTTGTTGGAAAGCTTGAGCAGGAGAAGACCAATCAGGAAATTGGTGTTGATTAGGATGGTGTTGATGACACTCTAGGGCTAGGGAAGAGGATGAGATTCAACACAAACAAAAAAGGTGCCAAGAATGATAAAGATCTGGAGGAGCTGAAATTGACAATGGTTAACATGGACCTCATGGTCACTGAGGCGGTTGAGCTACTTAAGAATTTATAGCATTCTTCTCTATTGTCCCTTTGCTTTTGTTTTGTTTTTCCTATTTTCTATCAGTATGATGGGGTTTAGTTTGTTGGATTTTGTATAGGCTACCAACTTCTCTTTTATAGTCTTATTCCTATGTCTCATTTTTGTTTCTATGTGGGTTGTATTTAATATCTGTAGCCCTCTTTTGTAAAGGTTTTAGGTCCTCTAAAACTTATTTTTCTCCTAATCAGAACATGTCACATCATAATCTTCCATGCCAAATTCCTAAATCAAAACAACAACTCAAAAGATCAACAACTTGAGATAATATAGTCTCCAAAACAATCCTAAACATATACCTATTAACAATATAATGCCACAAGAAAGACAAAGTATTGGATTCATTTGAATGAGTAGAAACACAATAAAAACCCAAATTCATGGAAGAGAAATACAATGAAAAGATAAGTAACTACTACTGTGAAATTATCAACTAGAATACAACATAGTGCCACAAAAGACAATCGAACTAGGTAGTAGTTCAGAAATAAGAATATAATATAGGAGCATTTTAGAACACTATTTTTACATAAACACACAAAATATTCTTGTCTTCCACTGTTCCATTCTTGTCCTCTACACTAATGAAGGTTTAGCATACACATCCCATCATCTAAACCACAAAGCTTGACATAAGATCATCAATCCCATCCATAGAATACATGAACACAGTGTTTGATATCAATGAGAACATGAAATAATAAACATTTATTTCTAATTCTTACACATCCACTCAATGTTAACTTTATAAAATTCCATAGGCATTCCCTCCTCACTAAGGGACTTCTCAATATTTAGGGTCATAATGGATTTCTTGACTTCTTCAAGAGAGATCTCTTTACTTAAACATTCACTATCCTCTTTGTCAATATTTTGGGGATCATTATTATGATACCTTCTCTAGCCTATTTTTATCATCTTGGCGTCCCTACAAAGTAAAGAGACTTTTGTAGAGCATAAAAAATTACTCTGTAATCTCATCTTGACAAGTAAATTCCTTCCCTTCATTATAAATTCTATCCACACTTTCTTTGAAATTTTTTTATCTTCAAGATACCTGAAGAAACAATTAGTATCCTTATCACCATTGTTAATCCAATTAAGTATGGATCTAACTTTTAAGCCTTGGTTCCTATATTGTTGAGTATTTTTTAGAGAATCATTGGCTTTTATGAGATTCTCATATAGAATAGTGTTATTATGTAGTCTTCCTGAATAATTTTTTCACATTTGAGGAGGTTTTCCTATAATTGATTCTCTTCTCTTCTCCTATCCATAACATATTCCTTTCCAATGGTTTGGAAGGGAATCTTCCAACCATGGATATTTTTATCCCTCTTTGCAATTTCACTTGCATCCTTCATAACCATTTATTAATTAATTTGAGAGTAGGGTATGTGCACCAAGTTGTGAATCAAAAAAGTGGAAACATGTTTTAAATAAATTCAAATTTCATATAACCCAATCGGGTTATTGAAATTTCAAAATTGTACTAGGATTGGTAACCAAGCCTAGACAATATTATTAAGAAACTCTATCTTTCTCAGATCTCGATCTATTTTTGACATATTTCTAATAACCTTAGGAAAAATGGCAATGACTATAAGATTGTTGAACAAAGAAACGTTCCTAATTCAACAGAACCTAATCGTCTTATGAGAACATAAATGCTCAATGCTCCTAATTCCTCATAACCTGATCAAGTTCTGAAAAACTAAGAATAAAGGAGAGAGATAGAGAGAGAGATAGATAGATAGAGAGAGAGAGAGAGAGTATTCCTCTTTCCTTAGGACCAATTAGGTTATGAGAACAATAAAGGCTCAATGTTCCTAATTCCTTAGAACCTGATCAGGTTCTTAAAAACTAATAAAAAAGGAGGAGAGAGAGAGAGAGAGAGAGAGAGAGAGAGAGAGAGAATTCCTCTTTCCTTAGGACCAATTAGGTTATGAGAACATAAAGGCTCAATGTTCCTAATTCCTTAGAACCTGATCAGGCTCTTAAAAACTAATAAAAAAGGAGGAGAGAGAGTAAAATCCATAATTTTTACTTCATAAATCGATCAGGTTTTGAAGAAGTGAAAATTGTGTATTTTATTCTCCAGAACTTGATCGGGTTATGGAGGAGTTGAAAATGTACTTTTTGCTTTTTAGAACCCGATCGGATTATTTGAAATTTAGAAACCTGACCAGGTTATGGCTTGGGAAGAGGCTTGGAAAATGACCCAAAGGCTTGGAGGCTCATTTTCCCTCCATTTTTGTTCTTTTAGACATTTTTTCATCTTGTAAGATGAATTCTCATCTTTATCTTCATCACATTTGCAATTTGTCAACATGGTAGCTCTATAATTTTAACCATAATCTCATACATCTTCTTAGCTTTCTAACCATATAAATTTTTCCATTTGTGGACAACATTAGCACAGTAAACTTTAATTTTCTTTGTCAGTATCTTGACAGTTGTCACAGACATATGTCTACCATTTTTTATATACTTAACCAAATTATGAATAAATTATATATTATTATTCTACACTTTATTCTATACACTTTAAAAAAAAATTCATTTTCAATTATTTTGATGCAAGTTATGCCCAATGCACAAACATGTACCAAATTTTTAGGATGTGGTCACTTCAAAAAATAACAGAAAAAAATACTCATCGAAAAATTACAAAAAAATACACAACTTCTAGATCTCACTCTTACCTATCATCCTACCAAAGGGATTTGAAAAAATACTAAATATAACTATATATTTTGTACAACGCATGGAAACAACTATGTTATGTTTTTCTAAAAAAATCAGGAACAAGTTTTCATGTGTGCAAGGTTTGACCCTCTTAATCATATCGGTTTTTAAAAAAAATTAGTATTTTAGAAACTAGATTCAGATTACTACAATTTTTATTTTTTACATATATTCTTATTTTGAGTGCATGAAACTCAGACATCTATTCCAAGTTCAGGTTTACCTGATTTCAGAAATAGTATGTCCACTTATACCCCCCTTTTTGGTTCACAACTTGGTGCACATGCCCAGTAAAGACAACATCTCTATAGTCCTAATTTCTTAGAAGAGTTTTATTTAATAATAATTGCTCATCTTTCTTTTGACTATTAGAAGTAGTGATTTTAATCACAATACTAGCTAAGACAAGATGATGGTATGAGAGTTTATAAAGGCATACTCTAATCAGTCCTTCATCTTTATTGGCCACAAAGTTGAACAAATATTTGTTGGAATAAAACCTATAAAGTCTACAAGAGATCCCACCACATTTTATTGGGAATTGCACCAAGTGAACTAAATATTTTTATTTTGATTCCTTTTTCCTTCAATAGGGTCCAACAGATTGAGATTATCCTTCATTTAGTTCCAAAAGTTCTTCTAACTTACCTTCCATTCCATGGTGACAACCACCGTTTGATCCTCTTTATTTTTCACCATATTGAATTCACCCCTAATAACTAAGGGATAATAGGTAAAAAGTACATCCATTTCCACAAGATTCATCTATCCATGTGGTCTTTAGGGGCATAAATATAGAAGAAACTAAATTTCACCTTTCTATTGTCAATAACGTCTAATACCCACCCCTTAGTTTTCTTTTATGTTTTAGTTGCCAAACTATTTTAGGCCTTTTCATGTATGCATTGGTTATTTCAGTTGGTTTTGAATATATTCATGTAATATTTTTCATTATATTATTGATCCTTTTCTTAGTTGTGTTATATCTTCTATTTACATGTGATTTATGGCTATTTCAGGATGCTTATGTATATGCTATGATATCATTTTTATTATGGTTTTCTAACAATACTGACCCTATATCTATTTGCACATGGATCATTGGTATGTTTTACATTAGTGTTTGGTATGGTATGGGATAGAGTCATAGTTACTTTCTTTGGCGAGATCCACATGATAAACTGGTCTCAACCATTGTTTTTTATATTATATGTATGCATATGTTCATCTTTGTAATGACAAATTTGTAGGTACCGGGCAACATCTTCCCAGAATCGGCAAGAGTGAGCATGCTCTTGTTGGAAATGGGTTGAGTAACTGAGAGGGGAGGGATGAATTAGTTACCACAAAAACAAATCAAAGTCCCTTAGATGTCTTAATCAAACTTATCACTGTTACTCGGTTAACAAAGATATTCTGTTGTTACTTGGTTAACAAAGAATTATTAAGATATTAACTGTGATTATCCTTTACTGATCAAGTGTAGAAATATAAAGCATAAAGAAAATAATATGTACATAGATGACACCAATATTTAACATTGAAACCCAATTTGGGAAAACCACCAATTGTAACTAGTTACTATTTTTCACTCTTCTGAAGTGAGCCCTGTTAGGAGCCAACCCTGTGAAGGTTACAAATCACACTGTTAGGTGTGACCATGTTAGAGGATTTAATCACCCTATTATGAGTGGCCTTGTTAGAGGTCTTCAAACACTTCAATGTAGAAATGCCACCTTGTGAGAGGATTTATGAAAGACTATTAAGTCTACTCTATAAAGATATTTGGATCAATGTTACAATTGTTAGAGAGTAACAATAGATTGACCTATTTGAAGAAGAAATTTTCTTTTCTGATTCAGATATCTTCTCTGGCTTTAAACTGGATCCTTACTAATTGAATATTCTATTGCAGCTTGGTCTTGGATGTTCTGTCCTTAATCAGAATTCCATGTTATTTTGCGTTCACTCTTCATATCAAAGAATTATACCATATATTTCTACGTTCTCAATCCAAACTTGACCTTGTATATATATGATAGGCCTTTTCAAGTTGGCTTGAAAAACCTTCCAAATAAATAATAAAACTTAATTCTCTCTACTGCATATAACTAATTAAACATAAAGTGTAAACAACTGTTAGTCGCCTGACACTAAATATATAACTTGGTTAACACTGTAATCATAGCCTTTCTTCCTAGCACCCGCACAGACCAGGTTCACTTGGAATTCTTGACTCATCACTTCAACCAACACGATCATGTTGTCAGGATACCTAGGAAGCTTCAAGGGGAAATCATCAAATCCTGCAAGACGAATATATGAGAAATTTGCAAATTGGATAAAATAACCTCCAAATTGGCTGATAAATACCATGGCTTTTGGAGAAAATCTCCTTTCTGGGAAACCTTGCAACTCCCTACACAGTCTCATTGTGAATGCATCATTAACTTTGAGATACTCTATATAACTATTATGTAATTGCAAACAGGGGAAAAATTCATAACTTTTAACACCCTCTAGGAGTTCTTCCAGCCTAGGAAGCCCTGGCCAAATTTGAATTGTAGCTTAGATATATAATAAAATCGAGGATATATAGAACTTGTTCTCATTTTTAGCTCTATTTAGGGCATTTGAAATATTTTAACTTTCCATGTGAGCCCAATCAATGAAATTATGCTGGGAGCAAATCACCTGGACTAGGAAGAAATGGTGCTCAACGAAATTAAGTGCATCTCTCTCACCTCTGATCCTATGAATAAATACAAGGATGTCTACAATTTATGACTTTAGGTTCATGCCATATAGTGTCTTAGGAAACTTTCCCTTGGCGCTCCTTGACTCTTGGAACCATTTTTTCATTATTTCCTTCTTCCATACAGTCTTCTTTGCTCCATGCTCAGTAACCGCCCAGCTGTATGTCATCTCTGAGTATTCAGCTTGCTCTAGTATATGAAGGGAGTTCTAGATGGAGTCTCGATCAATAGAGAGTAGCATCATTTCATCAGGAAAAATAATTTTCTTGGTGTCCGGATTATAGCGGGCTATGCATTCTCGAACAAGCTCTGGAGCTTGAATCGCAATAGGAAAGCCGATGGCTTTGACTAATCCAATCTCCTTCAGTTTCTCTATAATGGGATTTATTCTTTCTACATTCAATCTACTATAAAATCTCTACATGTATAATAACCTTATATAAGTATCCGTGATTTTGTGCCATTCGAAAGTGATTGCATTCATCCCGTCGAATCCCATGAATCTAGTGGCCATGCTTTGATTGATTTGATTCAAGAACAAGGAATCTATCTTAGGAATATGAAAGCAAGGAACAAATATCACCAAGGGTTTCAATTCAGAAAATTTGACAAACAAATGGTAATTCTTGTTTGCAATACTTCACTAATTTTATAACTCCTGACTTTTTACCATTAACGGCTAACTTCCCACACCACATGAGTGAAAAGAATTAAGCATTTATGAAAAATTCCGTTATGAAGTAAAATGGATTTATTTGAATTAATTACTTTACCTCTATAGGCCGTTAAGAAACATATTTTCACTTTAGATAAGTATAACGGTAACTTTCTAGAGACAGCAGATAATTACTTTTCCGCTTCCTTTTGGGTGGAGAAATGTTTTTGGAGCACTCCCTACTCAGAAATTTGCCAAGGAGGAATTTTAGCTTGTTACAATGCTAAAATGACATGTGATGGTTTTATCTTCTTTCTTTATGCCTTAAGTCTCCTCATAGGTTGATCTTTATTCATAAATCTCGCGTATAACAATCTAGCGGAAAATGCATCCTACGAGTCAAAACCCGCCTGTTGGAGTAGTGGAGATGCTACTTTCCGCCGATAAGCTTTGATCTTAGATTCTTCATCACTTGATCCTTCCTCTAGTCTATAGGGATTTTTTTTTAGTGCAATAGTCTTTCTAACCCCAAATTATCTATTTTCAACTTCTGCTAATCGCTGAGACTTTTAAAATTGTCATCTATAGAAAATGCAATATGTGGGTGGTTAGCTGCCAAGGAGAAGTCTGGAACCAATTTTTTGTCGATGAGACAAAATGAAGTATAAAAGCTAAATATTTCAAAATCACATAAAATCAATGTTAGAAACCTCTGAATCGTGACCTTTATCAGATTTGGGAGCTTAACCTACCCAATATGACATTATTTCGAATAAAAACCCCCCAGCTTACAAAGGAGAAGGTGATTTAGGAAAATCTGATAAAGGTCTCCTTAGCCTAAAGGAAAAACTAGACTTAGACTCAAGACTTGCACAATGTTTCCAAGACCATCACTACACACTAAACATCCATTTTTCTCTAAAGATATGCAGAATAAAAATGGGGCAACAGCTGGCTCTGTCTGGGGACTTGGACATTCATATGTCCAAGCAAGGAACTCAAGACTCTGGTTTCACAAATCTCAATAAAAGGGGAGCTCACAACAAAAATAAGGAAAAACACATAAAGGAAACAAGGAAAGGAAACCTAACTAAGGAAAACAAAGATAGGAACTAAACTTAACTATCATACAATACAGGGGTTACCTATTTTAGATTCAGATCTAGTACAACTTTAAGTCCTGACCATTGTATGCTAGGGGTAGTGCCTCACCATCTAGATAAGTCAACTTAAAATAATTCTTCTCAAACTCTTGATGAAGCTTGAAGGGCCCTTTCCACAGTGTCTCAAATTTTCCATGCATACCTTTAGGTGCCCTATGTTTGTCCCATAGCAACACCATATCTCCTTTCATAAATTTTTGAGGACTGCTCTTTTTGTCAAAAAAATTATTCACATGCATTTGATGTTGTGTGATGTGATCTACCATTTTCTCTCTTTCCTCTTCAATCTTGTTTAAATATAGGATTCTCTTTTCTAAACCATCTTCATATAAGCCATCTTCTACTGCTGTCCTCAATTTGCAATTTGCCAATTCCAACGACAATGGAAGACTGGCCTCAATTCCATAGACAAGTTCAAAGGGGGAAATGCCAATAGCTCTTTTGGGGGTCACCCTATCTTCCCAGAGCAATTCATGGGTTTTCTTATGCTAGGTTCTCTAATTATCTACCATGATCTTTTTCATAATGTTTACCAAGTTCTTGTTGCTGGATTCAGCCTGACAATTTCCTTGTGGGAAATAGTCAGATGAATGACTGATCATAATTCCATACTTAAAACAAAATTCAGTAATTTCCCAAGAAGAAAAGTATGTGGCATTATCCATTACTAACTTGATAGGTACACCAAACCTTACCAGGATGTTTTCTTTAATAAACTCACATACTACTTCAGAGGTAGTTCTCTTAGTTGCTTTTGCCTCCACCCATTTCATGAAGTATTCTGTTGTAGTGATTATATAGGTATGACCCGCACTAAATGTGGGGTTTATAGGGCTAATAAAATCAAGACCCCATTTCTGAAAGGGACCTTCAATTATCACTGGTCTAAGGGGAAGAGCTGCTAGTTGTGGCTTTCTAGTAAATATTTTTCACTTCTCACATCTTGCTACCCTATGATATGCATTCTTAAACATTCCCAGCCAATAATAGCACTATCTCAATATTTTAAATGTAGTAACCGATGAAGAGAAGTGTCCTCCACAAGCTTCTTCATGGAACACCTTCAACAATTTTCATGTTGTTGTTTGTCTACACACCAGAGGAAAGTCCCATCTATCGACCTCTTATACAACCTATCCTCCCAAATAAAATATTTAGAGGCTTTCAGCTTTAAATCTCTCCTTTTCTTTAGATTCAATTGTTTGGGGCACTCACCATACACCAGAAAATATACAATATTTCCAAACCAAGGGTCTTGCATACTTACTGCCAAAACCAATTGTGTCGCTTTAGGATCTTCATCCACATGATTTTCCGCTATTTCTTTGCACAGTGCATTTCCTCTCACCAACTTGGTGGGTTTAATTTCTATGTCATATTCCTGTGTCTTAGCCACCCATGCTCCTCTTTTATTACATCCCACATCTTGTTGAGTTAATACACTTTTTACAAGAATGTTAGGCACATATACAAGGGAGTGAGAGTGTAAAATATAGAATCTAAAATTATTTAAAGCCTTTACTACTGCGAAAGCATGTTTCTTAGTCTGAGAGTATTTCAACTCATGATCTTTTAAAGGTGTGCTCATAAAGGCGATAGGGGCTTGAACCCCTTCCTTGTTTTCTTGCATGAGAATAGATGAAAAGGTATGCTTAGAGGAGTAACAATAAATTATGAATTCTTCCTTGTAATTTGGGTGACACAATACTGGAGCATTGGCTATGGCGTTCTTAATATTTTTGAAGGCTTGTTTGCCAAGGTCATTCCACTTAAAATTCACATTCCCTTTCATCATATCCACTATAAATTTAGTAATTTCTAAAAAATCTGGGACAAACCTTCTGAGAAAATTTACCTCACCAAAGAATGATTTTACTCCAGTCTTGTTTGCGGGTAAGCTAAGTTGTTGGATAGCCCTAACCCTTTCTGGATCGATTCTTATACTTTCTTGAGAAAATATGTGTCCCAGTAATTTCCCTTCAGTCACACAGAAGAATGACTTCTTGGGATTTAAAGAGATCTCGTCTTCTCTACACCTTTGCAACGCTGTCCTCAAATCCTGTATGTGATCTACTCTTTTTCTAGAAAACACTGTAAGATCATCCAGATACATACTAATTATTTTATTTTTCATCACTAAAGGAAAGGTCCATACCTCTCTGAAAGGTATCCCTAGTGTTGATTAACCCAAATGGAATTCTATGATAAGCGAAAGTACCCCATGGAGTAGTGAAGGTCATCTTGTGTTGATCTACTTTTTCCACCTCTATTTGATTGTACCCTGAGAAGCCATCCTACATGGACATCATCTCAACTCCAGCCACGATCTGCAATAGGTGATCCATGTTGGGAAGAGCGTGATTATCTTTCAAGGAAGACTAATTAAGGTTTCTAAAGTCCACGCAGATTCTTATTTCCCCATTTTTCTTTGTCACTTACACTATATTTGATACCCAGGTAGAATGATGGATAGGATATATGATCTTAGCCTTAAGAATTTTATCAAATTCCCTGAATATTTCATCAACAACCTTGGGGTTATAATTCCCTTTTTTTTGCCTGAATGGAACAATATCGGGCTTTAGAGGAATTTGATGTTTGAATTTTCCATCTATGAAGCTTTTTAAATCTTCATTACTCCATGCGAAGACATCCTGGTATTCTAGGAAGAGTTTTCTGTCCTCTTCCCTTTCTTCCTCAGTATAGGATTTCCAAATGTTGATCATATTAGGGTCTTTCTCACTTCAAATGTTTATTCCTTCATATTTGCTAGTGGTAGGACCCCTCTCTATCCTCTTCTTTTTAACAAAGGTATCATGTCTATTGAAAATTTTATCAAGTGTGACCAAATGAGGAGGGATAATATTACCTTGAAATTGAATGACACCTGACTTATCTTTCCTCTGATTTTCATGACAATCTCCTTTATGACTACTAGGAGCATCCTTATGAAAGTCACCACCACTTTCTAAAAAGATAAGGAGATTTTGATCATCTTCAAACACTTGCTAATCATCTACATTGTGAGGTACAGGCGGTCTATACATCACTTCTATTTGATATTTATTATCTTTGAAATCTGGATGAGGGAGGAGCAATGAGGCTGATACTGCTAAGGAATCTGCCTTAGAATTCAACTCTCTTGGCACAGATTCAATAAAGAACACGTCCAAGGCTTTGATTTCATCCCATACCTTGTTCCTGTAGTTTTTAAATCTATGATTCTTCATAGAGTACTTCTTTTTAACTTGGCACACAATTAAATCGGCATCACCTCGATCTCTTAGGATTTTCACACCTTTCTCTTTTGCAGCAATAATTCCTAAAAGTAGGACCTCACACTCAGTTGTGCTATTGGTGTTACCAAACTCCAATTTGTAAGTTACGGGCTCACATTCTCCATCTGGCAATATTAGGACTACGCCTGCACTAGAACCTAACAATGTACAACTACCATCAAACTCAAGAGTCCAAATTTGTGGTGACGTTTCTTCAGTGGAGACTGATTTTTCTCCTCTCCTGGTTTGACTTCCTCATCATGATTATCTGTAAATAACATGTAGCTTCCAAATTCTAATTCTTGGTATAGAATTTGGGCTTTAGGGTCATCAGATTTTAGTACTTGTGAACTTTGATTTCTCTTTAGGAACCAAATTTATATTTTTTTACCTACTGGGATCAAAGCTTGAGACCAATCCAGCTTTATTTCTCCTCCTAGATCCATGTAAAAACTCATGCTTAACAACAAACCGTAACTAGCAGGTATATCAACAACCAATATAGTTAACAACATTTTCTTCTTGGGGTGTGTTGCTAAAGCCACTTGGGCATCTTTGATTTTCCCAATCCAAGGGACCTCCTTAGCATCCATGGAGTAGCATCTGTTAGGGATTTTTCTTGTGTGAATCACAATGCTTGAAATGACTACTTGAACACTATGCCTTCTAATACTGATTCAAATACAAGGAAATCCTAATTGCTAAGGATTGGATAAGATCCTTCTTCATTTTTGAGCTCAACATATACTCAGGCAGGTTTTACCTCTTTATGATGACTGATTACATAGTATATATTAATGTGGACACTGGTTTGCTATTAGGAGTTATTGAGCCAACTTATGAAACATTCTGCATATGACCAAGCATAACCAAATGCAAAACTTAACCATACAAACCATGGTTGCAACTATAGCATAAACCAATGATACAGGGACTTTCATCCTTCTTCCTTTTAAGGAGGGATAACCTAATGATTCACTCTTCAAGGAATCACTAAAATGGACACTTTCCTGCTGACATGAGTCCTTAATGACCTTAGCTTGTTTGTTTTTAGTAACAAAATTATTTTGATTAAAATAATCTTAAAAGTTTTTTGAGAATTTGGATGATGATGGATTATCAGACCAAAACCTAAACCAGTGCCTATCTCTTGGGTTATAGAGTCAATAAGCTCAAGTCTCACAAGAACAAAATACTGTAAGCTTCCTTACAACCTACATGCCATTTAGATAAACTTCCTTACAAATTATCTAGTTACCTCTAAGATACTATATCAAATCTTCAAATAATGATATGCTCCCTGAAACTACTCACAAAACTTAGTTCTTTGCATGAAAGAAACTTGTAAGTAAATAAATAGTTACCTTGTAACCAAAATGCTTCAGACTGCCTTGCAAACTTAAGAATAAAAAGCCATACACAGGAAATAAAGAGACAACAATAGAGAAGAGTAAAATTGCACTGTATTTTATTGATATGATCTTTCTTTCATACATGAAAAAGCTTTGAAGCTTGAAAACACAGACACCAATTCAGAAAGTCTAATTTTTACAATATATTTCATCCTTTCAAAATTACAAATTTTTTACTATATATAGGTCCTTGAACATCTTGGAATCCTTATCTTCAGGATAGGTCTTAGAAAACCTAACCCTAAAACTACAGAAAAGACAAAAGAGAGAGAGAGAGAAGAAGCGGTGGAAACACAAAGTCAAACGATGAAGTCTGATATTCTTTGTTCTTCGCCTTTGCTGGTGCCTTCATTCTGACAATATTTATGGTGGCTGGTAACACTTATGTCAAGCCCAGATGACCATGCTTATATGCTCAGATATACTTTCCTTCAGTAATAACTGACTTCTTTATACTCAATAGTGAGGCGCCAAGTGTTCATCTTCATTTGTTGTCCAAGATTTCTTCCTCTACCATGGGCTTCTTTTTCTTGGGCCTAGTGATTAGTTCTCATGTTTCCACTTCATCATCTCTTGGCCACTTGAAGTCTTGAGTGGCCTGCGCTTGTGCCTTTTGTCTCTCCCATCGAACATCAGTGATGTTCTTGACATACAAAATAAACTTATAAATGTCAGTCTCTGCCTTGAATGCCTCATCTAATATCTCATTAAATCCCTCAATGTCTAAATCTGATCCAAAAATAAATGCCTCATTACTAGGCATTTTGCTGTCAAACTCATTCCTCCAGGCATCTAAAGCCTTTACCTGATCATCTTCTCCTCTTAGGGAGGGAATAAATGTATTAAAATCTGCAGCAAAGAGGCTCAATTTAACCTCTATTTGATTCAATTTTCCCTTGAAGAATGAGAGAGCAACATTGACCTTTTTGATCTCATCTTCCACTTCTATCACTATTTCTGGAAAATTTGATCTTAGGGTTTGCAAAGATGCAAGCTTCTCAAACAACTGTACCCTGGTAGACAATTTGGTGAAATAGGGGTTCAAAATAGCAAGAAAACCCATTACCTTTGTATGCAAAGCTAGCAACTTATTATAGGCATTAAGTACAACATCAGTCTTATCCTTCAAGACCTCAATTCTATGTTGTAGAATGCCCCTTAATGCCCTCAAGGCAATTTCATTCCTTATTTCTCCCACATCCTCTTTCTCAACCACTTCTTCTGATCTGGCCTTTTCCTCAATTTGCAATGGTTGTGGTTGTGTAGGTACATACACCACCTCAGGCTTCTCTTCCAATTCCTTCATCAACCTCTTAATCACCTCATCTTGTTGGTGTATCTAGATATGGCACATTTCCTAGTCCTTAGCCAATGCACTTGTTTCTTCTAACAATGTGCTACACTTGTCAGACAACTATTTTTTCTTGTCCTCATTCAAGTGTGCCCAATGTGTCATGATCTGGGATATTTCCAAATCCCCTGTATTCTGTACAGACTAGACCATTTGATTGCCTACCATGTTTTCTTGAATGTTTACCAGTTGAGGCTTCTAGTCCTTAGGGAAAAGGCTCCACATTGCAAAGGCTTGAGATTTTGGGCTATACCCAAATCCTTTAATCATGTCCCCTATTTTCATTTCACTTGACATCTTCAAATCTGGCTGCTTTTGTATTTGATCAATTATGAAGGCAGAAGCCAAATCCCAACCCTTAGCAAGCAATATGCCACTGCCCAATACCATTTCTCTGGCTTCATCAGGTGAGATGTCCTCACTTTCTGGGTCATATGATTGTAGGGCCACTAGGGCCTCTTTTGTTACTGTCTCATCCCCATCAACAGTTACCTGAGCTCTAATTTTCTCCTTTTTATACCACCTTAGGAAGTCTTTAAACTCCTCAGTCTTAATTAAATTATCATCATTTAGAAACTGTTGTTGATGTAGCAATCTTTCATCAACACAAACCTTAAGAGGTAATTCAACATTCTCTTCCATATTAGGTTGCTTTTTCTTCCCCTCCCTAATCAGTTTTCTCAGGTTATGGTCATATAACCTATTTCCAGGCACTAGGGCACTTGCTTTATCTTTTTTCTTCTCTTGCCTTTCAACTGAAGGTTGGCCTATTTCAATCTTTTTCCTTTTAGCTAGAGGTTCCTCTACATCATCAGGTTGAGTGGCCTCTGTTAAGTCAACAATGTGGCCCTCTATTCCCTGCAGCTATGGTATCTCACCAACATCTTGCAGAGGTTGAACATATCTAGTAGGATGGGCATAGTCACTGTCACTACTAATATCATACTTAGATTCTGAATGATCTGGCCCTTGGGCACCTTTCTTATCAAGAACAGTCTCCAGTTGTTTAGTAAGCACATAAAAATTATTGATCATGGCCTTTATTTTGTCAAAATATGGGAGATCAGGGTAGAAACCCCCAAAAGCTAACCCATTTCTTTTGATTTGTCTTTCAAGGTTCAGCAACTCCTGGATCCTTGTTCTCCTTGTCTTGATCTCATCTTCATCAAGAATATTCCTTGTTGCATCCTCCTCAATACATTCACAATAGACATTTGTATTGGGAATTGTGAGAGTATATAATTTCCTGACTCCTGCCATGAAGCCTTCAGGATCAATGTATCTATATGAGGCCATTCCCATTCTGCAACTTTCTAATCACTGGCTGACTAAATCAATGGCACCTTTGCTAATAGTAAAATCTGAAATTTTGAATTGTCTAGGGGTTAAGGTCCCCTTCCCGTGTGATGCAAAGTGCTCATTATCTGTTAACAACAATTGCCAAACAAATTCCATGGCAACAACTCTTGCAGGCACATGGTAAGGCAAGACATGAGGTGGATGTACACATCCATATACCCTAATTATGGTATAGTTCTCTTCTAAGAAGAAATCTCCCCAATTATGGTCTCCCTCCCATTTATCCAAGTATTCACTAGGCCTTAGCAGTTGCATAACCTTAATTGGGACCCTTGTCCTGCTGATGCCCATGCTCAGTACTATTGGATACACAGTCCAATTTTGAGATGCACAGTAATCACAATCCCTAGATGTATAATTTCAAATCTTTATCCAGAACTAGATAGGATTAGGTCCATCTTGATAAAACCTATGAGGGGTCAAATTATTTACATCCATGATCACAAAATTATAATGCAACAGGAGATGCGTGAGGATGGAGTAGTGTAAGAACTTGGGTTCTTTCTCCTTAGGATCCACCATTTTCTTCTTAGTTGCTATGAATCCCTCGTGTATCTTGCCAATGATATATTGTATATAGTCATAACTGGTGCTAGAATGCACCTCCTGTAAATCCAACACCATCATCAATATCCTGACATTAATCTTATCTACTTCCCCATCTATCCCTAGCACTCTACACAGGGCATAGGCAATGTACTTAATGTAGAAATGCAGGTCCTTGAAGTAGTAAGGGCTTGTCTCAGGCATAGGACCAAGATGGTTTCTTACCTCCTTGAACATGTGTTTTTGCAACATTTCCCTAGCAATGCCAAACTTCAAATTGTACCTCGCCTCTTTCTTAGTGATATCAATTCTAGTGGACATAGTGCTATACAAGCCAAAAGCTTGCATAAATGAATTTCTATTTAGGATAAGCAAGGTAGTGCCATCATTCCTCTTAATTTTCTTAGACAAGACATCATAATGACTAGCAAGGCCTAAGAACAAATCTACATCTATATAGACATCAGGAACAATCAATCTGGCTAAACCACTGGTTCAAGGGTTTGATATTGGGATGGGTTTATCAGAATTTTTATAAAAGTAGTTAAAAAGGGAAAAATCTATTGTCCCCGGAGTATCAGCATCCCTGATACTGCAGTAGTCATTAGTAAGGAGGTTAGCATTTTCTCTCCTATTCTGAGTTGAATCTGGTAGCAATCTGAGGAATTCATCAGACTAATTATGTTTCCCCTTAGCCTCTTCATCTGCATCTTCATTTCTCCCGCTGGTAGAAGCCACACTGATTGCTTTTCTCATGTTTGCTATGTCTAAATCCTTTCTTCTTTACCGATATTGAAACAAATCTCTTTCCAAGATTCACTTCACTTCTCTATGCATAATTCTCAAAAATTCAGAGCCTCTTAATCAATGGAAAACTCTACAACTTATCTTTCTTCTCTCTTCTCAAAACACCTAGCACTTCTTTGTTCTGAAATTTTCAAAGCAAGGTAAGATAAAATGAACCCTTAATCAGCTCTTTATGGTAATTTTTTGAAGTACATGGCTCATCATTTGAAAATCATCAATTCATGTCTTCAATTTAGTCTGCTACAGAATTAATTGAAAACCTAGCCATAGCCCTTGAGTGTGATAGGAAATCAAATTCATATATGTGCAAAACTTTATAAAATTTGAATGTGATGACATGTTACATTGTGATTGGCTCTCTATCATACATCTCAGCTACCCTTTTTGACACAGTAATCAATATCTAAGCTTGTCATTGGATGCTGAATGATTCATGTTGTCATGTCAGATACTGTCGCCTTTTCTTATGAACTCATATTTAGCGACTACATAACTATGTATAGTCTCCTTGTTGCTGACCCAAGTCTTTAACCCTTGATTGTTCTTGAGATCTCGCGAATATGTCTTTTCCTTTGTCCTTGTTAACCATAGTTTACTTCTGGCGATCATGCGACTGTGTAAATCAAAGTCGCTGGATGAAAAGTCTAACTCATCTTTTATTCGGAGACTCCACGACTAACCATCATCTTTAGCTTTCACAGTTATCTCCCAGTGACTGAGTGTTAGTTTTCCTTTATGAGACCCCGCGACTACCCTTAGTCGCTTAATCACTGGAAACAAATTTTAAATGACAAAGCCTTTTAGAGACAATGCGACAAGCCTTTTACCCTTCGGCTCATCTGGCGACCAAGCGACATACCCTTATTTCTTAGTCGCGAGTACCTTTTCCTCTAGGACCTTTTATTTAGAGACTTTGCGACCACCGTAGGATCTCTGAATCATTGCATTTGATGGCTTCCATTGAATCACTAAGTAATTTATTATACCCTCAGATTTTTTGGAGACCACGCGACAACAAAGGTTTTTATACTTAGTCTCTTAATCACTGAATAGTCCTTTTCCATTCGGAGACTACGCGACAAGCTCATTAGTCAACTCGCCTTTAGACACATGTCTTGTTCATTACTCATCTTCTACATTGCTGAATGGAAAGCTGACTCAGCATTTTGATCTGGCGACAACCCAACTGTGTTTCACCTCAAACTGCATATGGTTAGTCATGAAGTCTCAGCCATTTTCACTTAATCACCATTCTTTTCAGAGACTATGTGATTGACTTTGTACTGCTTACTTAACTGCATACCAATCTAGTGACAATGCGACATGAAGAAATTTCCAAGTCTCACAACAATTCACTAACCACTGATTCTTTCTCGTGACACCGCAACTCATCTGTGGGCCCTGTCAGATATTGCTGACCTGTCTTTTCTTTTAGAGACTACGTGACTGAAGGGCTTCGCCAAGTCTCTAGGAACAAAGGAATATGCCATCCAGATTACGCGACTAGGCGACCGAGCTTTTCAACACATGACTTAAGTGATTTCCAAAAAGTAATGCCAAAATAGAAGTGAGATAAACGTCTAAGTTTTTTTCTCAATTTTTCCTAAAAAACAAGACCTAGGGTTTCGAGGCCTTGCAATTTTACATGGGTTCTGACTTGAAAACCTGAAGATTTTGAACAGGGAAATGACAAATAAACTGAGAGACTTCTTTCTAGGCAAGAAACAAGTATCAGGACCATAAAAATTTGGTAAAGAGACTAGAACTGGAAATACAACCAATAGTGGCTCTAATGAGGATTGACTAAACATAGTTTATGGAAAGGAACCACAGAATCTCTGGTTGCAGACCTCAACAAAAAATGGAGCAGAACACAAAAAATAGAAAGGGAAATATTCATAGAACTTTACAAATAGAGAAAGGAAAGACTTGCATATAATACATATTCACGTGTGCATTGCTTTGATTTTTACTCAAAGAGAGGCTTCAAAATTTGTCCATGCATAGGGAACTCAAAACTTTCTCCCTCCATATTTTTCAACAAATATGAGTCTTTGCCAAAATTTTCTAAAACAATGTAAGGTCCTAGCCATAAAGACTCAAAATTTTTGTGTTTGCCTTTGTCCTCTGCCCTTGCATTCCATTGGAGCACTAAATCACCAGCCTGGAACTTTCTCTCAGTAGCCCTTTTATCAAACAGATATTTCATCTTTTGATGTAACTTTATATTTTCTCTCTGACTATTTCTCCTTGCTTCATCCAATTCAATCAACTGTAACATTCTATCTTGCATATTGTTAGAGACATCTAAATGTTCTTCTTGTATGAATTGGAAAATAGTTAATAGATTGTTAATTGGCAATCTTGATTGTAAACCATAAATTAACTCAAAGGGAGACTTACCAATTGCCTTCTTGAGTGTTATCCTATCAGCCCAAAGAGCTAATTTCAATTTTGTGTGCCATGTTCTCTTATTTTGTTCCAGAGTCCTCTTCAGTATCTTCAATATGGTTTTATTGCTAGACTCAGCTTGTCCATTAGCCTGTGGGTGATATGGGGATGAGTATGATATTATAATCCCATACCTTTCATAGAATCTTGTCATTTATTCTGATCTGAAACTCATAGCATTGTCCATTACTAACTTACTAGGCACACCAAATATGGTTATAATATTATCCATGAGAAACTCAGTAACCACCTTGCTTGTTGCTTTCCTTGTAGGGATAGCTTCAATCCATTTAGTAAAGTAATATGTGGCAACTAATATCCAACTATGCCCTGCACTAGACTTCTCCTAAAATTCACCAATAAAGTCAATCCCCCACATAGCAAAAGGAGCTTCAATACTCACTAGATTCAGCAACAAAACACCTGCAAATTTTAATTTATTGGAAAAATTCTGACATGGTTTACATTTCTTGACATATATATAAGTATCCTTGAATAAGGTAGGCCAATAATACCTTTCCCTCAAAATCTCCACATTCTCCTTCATGCATCTCAGTCATAACTTTCTCATCTTGGTATATGTCAAGGCACAACAATAGCACACCATTCTTATATTTCCAAAACAAGTCACCTTGGATCAGAATATACCTTTGAGCTTGCAATTTCAGACATCTTTTCTGATTTTCAGACAAATGATCAGGACACTTAGCATTTTTGAGAAAGAAAACAATATCAATATAATATAGTTGCCTCTCTATACTAGTAATGGCTTGGTCATGTATTTTTGTCTGATTTAGGTGTACTAAATCCAGGTTCTCTTCTATCATAAGCTTTTCCAAGCCTTGTCCCCTTATTAACTCGGTGATATTGATTTCAAGATTGAATTCCTGAATTCTTGTAATCCACTTGCACCTCTTACCAGTTACCTTAGACTATGTAAGGATATCCTTTACTGCTGAATGAGGAACAAAGGCATGCACCTTAGCACAAACCAAGTAGGGCCTAAAAGACTTCACATCCTTTACCAATGCATAAGCTTGCTTCTCCATTATTTCATAGTTAAGCTCTACAGCCTGCAAGGATCTACTATAAAAAGCTATGGGATGTTCAAATCCTTGTTCATCCTTCTGAAGCAATATAACAACAATTGTATGAAATGATTCAAATGAAAACAAAGAGAAAGGATTAGTATAATCAGGAGATTTCAACACTGGAGCCTCTTGCACTGCCTTTTTTATCCTTTCAAATGCTTGTTGAGCCTCTTCATTCCAAACAAACTTGGCATCTTTCTTTAGCAATTTTACAATGGGTTTAACAATTTCTGCAAAATTGGTTATAAATCTTCTAACAAAATTTATCTTTCCTAAAAAAGACTGCACACCTTTTAAGTTCTTTGGAGCAATCACCCTTTGAATTGCTTCTAATCTCTCAGGGTCTATTCTTACCCCTTCTTTAGATACTATATGTCCCAGCAACTTCCCCTCCTTGACTACAAAATGACACTTATTGGGATTCAGTGAGACACCATATTCCAATGCTTTTTTAAAAAATTTATTCAAGTGATCACAATGATCAATAGCCTTTCTAGAATATGCAGTTAAGTCACCTTGATAAATAACCATGAATATATCAATGAATTCTTTGAAAGCAACATCCATAGCTCTCTGAAAAGTTGCCCCTACATTTATTAATCCAAAAGGCATTCTGATATACACATATGTTCCCCATGGAGTAGTAAATACATTTTTATACTGCTCTGACTCTCTAACTAAAACCTGGTTGTAACTTGAAAAACCATCCATCATTGACAACAACTCACAATCAGTCACCTTATGCAACATTGCTTCCATATTGGGTAGTGAATAGTTATCTTTCAATGAAGCAATATTGAGGTTTCTGAAATCAACACATAATTTGATGTCACCATTTTAATTTCTAAATGGCGCCAGATTTGATACCCACGTTGAATGTCTAATGAGCTGGATTATCCCAGCATCCTTGAGTTTCATAAACTCTTGTTGCATCTTGGGAGCCAACAAGGGGTTAATAGGCCTTTGTTTTTGCCTAAATGGCTTCACTTCTGACTTCAAAGGAATTTCATGTTGGAAAAGGTCTTCTCTGTATGCTTTCAAGTCATTATATGACCAAGAAAAGACATGTTTGTATTTTCTCAGTAACTTGATCAGATTTATTCTTTCATGAGAGTAGAGTCCAAACCCTTTCCAATATAAACTATTTGAGGATTATTTTCAGATCCTAAGTTTATTTCTTCCAAATCCTCCATCTTAGCATTGCTTAACTTTGATGCATCATTCTACTGACTAATTATAAACAATGCTTCAAGCTCAACCAGTCCCCTAGGAATCTGATTAGAACTCAATTGGACAACTTCATTTCCAAAGATGTAGTCCTTTCCATCATCATGTTCCAATAAGGAACTACAATCTATACTTTGGTTCTCATAATGATCTAAACATTGCATGAACCTCAAAATATCTTGATCATCCTGGAACACCTGCTAGTTGTATATCTTGTCTAGAACAACTGGTCTGGTTTTGACTTCTAGTATTGACACTCCATGTAAGGTCAAATCGTCATTTTTCAAAGAAACATTTTCTATAAAATCAGCCATAATATTTTTTGACCTTTTTAACCACCTTATATCAAAAGCATCAAACATCTCAAGTTGATCCCAAATAGCATGTTTATACATTTTCAATCTGTCATTCTTTACAGCATATTTGGATCTGACTTGTGCTACCACCAGCTCAGAATCACCATAAAACTTTAAACATTTTATACCATGTTTAATCTCAATTTCAAGTCCTAAGAATAACACCTCATACTCTGCAGTATTGTTTGTACATTGGAAGGCTAACATAATTGAGTACTTAAAAGTTTTACCTGATGGGGATATCAACAATACTCCTTCCCATGATCCTTCTTTAGAGAAAGCACCATCAAAGTATATCTTCCCTTATGTTTATTTACATTTTCACTAGGTCCTTTTTTCTGAACATACTTAGTGTCTGTCTTATTTTTCTTTATAAAGACACCTAAAGGTTGGCTACCAGCACCACCTGCCACCCTGTTCCTCAAGTGGTAATTGCTTCTAGCTTTATTCACTAACTCTGCAGTGATTCTAGCCTTCTCTTCATCTGAAGATTTCCTTATGAGTGGAACATCCTGACCATCTTGAGCATAACATCTTATACTGTCATTAGTTTCATCAATTTCACTATCAGATAAGATCTGTTGATGATAATTCTCAACCCTCCTTTGTGAAACATAGGAATCATGATTTTCCTCTTCACTGTTTGAATCAATATCATGGCATGAATAAGTATTTGTCATACTATGATCACACTGTTCACCCTCATCATTTTCCTGTTCCTCACTTGCCCTTAAATCCAAGGAAACAACACAAAAATTGGGGTTATGAGGGGCCTCACAGGCTTCACACCAAGTACCATCATTGCAAAAGTGGACATAATTTCTATTAAGAGGGTCTGGAGTTTTGTTGTCTGTTTTCTCTTTTTTAGGTGTAGTAATAGGCTTCCCATCTTTGAACTGAGTTCCATACGGATGATTTTGCATTCTGTTCTAAGGATTGTAAACTTAGTATTATAAGAAGGTCTATTATTATGAGGAGCTCTATATTCTTTATATTCTGGTTCTTTCAGATTGCTCTTACTAAACCTTGAGTCATCCCTCCTATTTAACTTACCATATACTCTTCTGTTCATTTCAATATTGAATGCTATTTTATAAGCATTAAGAGTTCTACAGTTTTTATCTCTTAGAGCATATCCAATCTTGGAATCAAAAGCATTTAAATAAGTTGCTAGACATACCTCTTCATCTAGCTTTATCTTATGAAATAGTTTATGCATAGCTCTTTGAAACCTTGTGTTAAACTCAGTCACCTCTTCATTGTAATTTTTCTTGATATTATTGAACTCATTCAATAAAAAGCCTTTATTTTTTTTGTCTCCATACTGATCTTTAAATAATTCAATCAACTCATCCATAGAAATAACAGATCCATTACCAAGGCTCCTAAACCATTCTCTTGCATCCTCCACTAGGGACTGAACAAATAATTTCATTAATACATCTTCATGGGTGATATTCAAGTCATCAACAAAATCAATGAATTTCCTTAAATGTGTTTCACAAGAAATAACATTATTACCTACAAACTTTGGGAGTTTTTCTCCTATATCACCCACATCTTTAGGAAAAGCATTAGGGTATCCAGGGATACCAACAAAATCAAACTATTTGTACCTTTTACTATGTAGTGGTTTCCTTTGAAATCCATCATCCTCCTTAGAAGTAGTAGCTTTTGTTTTAGAAGCTATAATATTCTTTGGCCCAGTATGAGAATATTTTGAAGATTGCAAAAAATCTATCTTTTTCTTCATTTCAATTGTTGCAGCTTCCATTTGTGCCTTTTCTAACATTTTTTCCATGGTTTCTTTTTCAATTCTCAATTTTTCTAATTCAATTTCTAACTTGGACATTTGTTCTATCAAAGGCTTCTGAAATTTAGGTTCTTGATCTCTATGTTCACTCATCTTTTGTTTACCCTTATTCATTTGCGAAGTAGAAACTTTATGAGTGAATAGTGTTTCTTGGTCCTTCTGAGACCTCTCTGTATCTTTCATAGTTTTATGTTTTGAAGATCTTTTTCTATTGTTATCAAGAACCTTATGATCATTCTTTTTCTTTCTCATTTCTCTCTCCTTTTTCATTTGTTGAACTAGGGCAAGCTGTTTCAAAATGAACTTCTCTTCATTTGCTAGAATATCAGAAGGAGCATCTTCTAAATCTGAACTAGGTGTAGTGATCTCCTCTCTCTCATTTGAAGTAGAAGTGACTATGGGTGTTTCTAATACTCTTTCAGTAGCCTCTTCATATTCTTAAGTATTTCCATCATGAGAACGTTGATTAGTATTCATATCTCTCCTAATATTAACCTCTTTACCTCTTACAGGGATTTCATCCATACTAACTTGATTTCTCTTCTTCCTCCAAGACATTCCTATTCTTGAGGATGATGGGAGTCCCTCATGTAATACCCTTTGAAGATTAGTTCTCACCCTTAACCTAATATTCATTCTAAAAGACATTTATTAACCTTGCACTAATCTCAGAGATTTTCCTTTTAGAGTCGCCACCCAATAACTTGGGATGAATCCTTATCAAAGGTTAATTTAACAATAATCACAGGTATGTTTTGTAAAAATGTTAAATGTTTAATTGCCAAATATTTATGACTTGGGCTAGAGATATTCTAAAAATTCTTAACCAGACTTTTAAAATCTCTAATCCCCAGCAGAGTCGCCAATTTGTTAGGGATTTTTCTTGTGTGAATCACAATGCTTGAAATGACTACTTGAACACTATGCCTTCTAATAGTGATTCAGATACAAGGAAAGCCTAATTTCTAAGGATTGGATAAGATCCTTCTTCATTTTTGAGCTCCACATATACTCAGGCAGGTTTTACCTCTTTATGATGACTGATTACACAGTATCTATTAATGTGGACACTAGTTTTCTATTAGGAGTTATTGAGCCAACTTATGAAACATTCTGCATATGACCAAGCATAACCAAATGCAAAACATAACCATAAAAACCATGCTTTCAAATATAGCATAAACCAATGATACAAGGACTTTCATCCTTCTTCCTTTTAAGGAGGGATAACCTAATGATTCACTCTTCAAGGAATCACTAAAATGGACACTGTCCTGCTGACATGAGTCCTTAATGAGTTCATCTTGTTTTTTTTTAGTAACAGAAGTATTTTGATTAAAATAATCTTAAAATTTTTTTGAGAGTTTGGATGATGATGGATTATTAGACCAAAACCTAGACCAGTACCTATCTCTTGGGTTACATAGTCAATAAGCTCAAGTCTCACAGGAACAAAATACTATAAGCTACATTACAACCTACATGCAATTCAGATAAACTACCTTACAAATTATCTAGTTACCTCTAAGATACTATATCAAATATTCAAATACTGATATGCTCCTTGAAACTACCCACAAAACTTAGTTCTTTGCATGAAAGAAACTTGTAAGTAAATAAATAGTTACCTTGTAACCAAAATGCTTCAGACCGCCTTGCAAACTTAAGCACAAAAAAGCATACATAGGAAATAAAGAGACAACAATAGAGAAGAGTAAAATTTCACTGTATTTTATTGATATGATCTTGCTTTCATACATGAAAAAGCTTTAAAGCTTGAAAACACAGACACCAATTCAGAAAGTCTAATTTTTAAAATATATTTCATCCTTTCAAAATTACAACTTTTTAACTATATATAGGTCCTTGACCATGTTGGAATCCTTTTCTTCAGGATGCAACAAGCTTCGAATGGTCTCAGAAAATATAACCCTAAAAATACAAAAAAGACAAAAAAGAGAGAGAGAAGAAGCGGTGGAAAGACAAAGTCAAGCGATGAAGTATGATATTCTTTGTTTTTCGCCTTTGTTGGCACCTTCATTCTGACAATATTTATGGTGGCTGGTAACACTTATGTCAAGCCTAGATGACCATGCTTATATGTTCACCTATACTTTCCTTCAGTAATAACAGACTTCTTTATACTCAATAGTGAGGTGCCAAATGTTCATCTTCATTCGTCGTCCAAGATTTCTTCCTCCACCATGGGATTTTTTTTCTTGGGCCTAGTGATTAGTTCCCATGTTGCCACTTCATCATCTATTGACCACTTGAAGTCTTGAGTGGCTTGCACTTGTGCCTTTTGTCTCTCCCATCTAACATTAGTGATGTTCTTGACATCTAAAAGAAGATTATTAATGTCAGTCTCTGCCTTGAATGCCTCATCTAATATCTTATTAAATCCCTCAATGTCTAAATTTGATCCCAAAATAAATGCCTCATTACTAGGAATTTTGCTGTCAAACTCATTCCTCCAGGCATCTAAAGCCTTTACCTGATAATCTTCTCCTCTTAGGGAGGGAATAAATCTATTAAAATCTACAACAAAGAGGCTCAATTTAACCTCTATTTGATTCAATTTTCCCTGGAAGAATGAGAGAGCAACATTGACCTTTTTGATCTCATCTTCCACTTCTGTCACTATTTCTGGCAAATCTGATCTAAGGGTTTGCAAAGATGCAAGCTTCTCAAACAATTGTACCCTGGTAGACCATTTGGTGAAATAGGGGTTCAAAATAGCAAGAAACCCCATTACCTCTGTATGCAAAGCTGGCAACTTATTATAGGCATTAAGTACAACATCAGTCTTATCCTTCAAGACCTCAATTCTATGTTGTAGAATGCCCCTTAATGCACTCAAGGCAATTTCATTCCTTATTTCTCCCACATCCTCTTTCTCAACCACTTCTTCTGATCTGGCCTTTTCCCCAATTTGCAATGGTTGTGGTTGTGCAGGTACATACACCACCTTAGGCTTCTCCTCCAATTCCTTCATCATCCTTTTAATCACCTGATCTTGTTGGTGTATCTGGATAAGGCACATTTCTTGGTCCTTGGCCAATGCACTTGTTTCTTCTAACAATGTGCTACATTTGTCAGACAACTATTTTGTCTTGTCCTCATTCAAGTGTGCCCAATGGGTCATGATCTGGGATATTTCCAAATCTCCTGTATTCTATATAGACCAGACCATTTGATTGCCTACCATGTTTTCTTGAATGTTTACTAGTTGAGGCTTCTTGTCCTTAGGGCAAAGGCTCCACATTGCAAAGGCTTGAGATTTTGGGCTATACCCAAATCCTTTAATCATGTCCCCTATTTGCATTTCACTTGACATCTTCAAATCTGGCTGCTTTCGTATTTGATCAATTATGAAGGCAGAAGCCAAATCCCAACCCTCAGCAAGCAATATGCCACTACCCAATACCATTTCTCTGGCTTCATCAGGTGAGATGTCCTCACTATCTGGGTCATATGATTGTAGGGCCACTAGGGCCTCATTTGTTACTATCTCCTCCCCATTAACAGTTAACTGAGCTCTAATTTTCTCCTTTTTATACCATCTTAGGAAGTCTTTAAACTCCTCAGTCTTAATGAAATTATCATCATTTAGAAACTGTTGTTGATGTATCAATCTTTCATCAACACAAGCCTTAAGGGGTAATTAAACATTCTCTTCCATATCAGGTTGCTTTTTCTTCCCCTCCCTAATCATTTTTCTCAAGTTATGGTCATATAACCTATTTCCAGGCACTAGGGCACTTGCTTTATCTTTTTTCTTCTCTTTCCTTTCAACTGAAGGCTGGCCTATTTAAATATTTTTTATTTTAGCTAGAGGTTCCTCTACATCATCAGGTTGAGTGGCCTCTATTAAGTTAACAATGTGGCCCTCTATTCCCTGCAGCTGTGGTATCTCAGCAACATCTTACTGAGGTTGAACATATCTAGTAGGACAGGCTTAGTCACTGTCACTACTACTATCATACTCAGATTCTGAATGATCTGGCCCTTAAGCACCTTTCTTATCAAGAATAGTCTCCAGTTGTTCAGTAAGCACATAAAAATTATCGATCATGGCCTTTATTTTGTCAAAATATGGGAGAACAGGGTAGAAACCCCCAAAAGCTAACCCATTTCTTTTGATTTGTCTTTCAAGGTTCAACAACTCCTGGATCCTTGTTCTCCTTGTCTTGATCTCATCTTCATCAAGAATATTCCTTGTTGCATCCTTCTTAATACATTCACAATGGACATTTGTATTGGGAATTGTGGGAGTATATAATTTCCTGACTCCTGCCATGAAGCCTTCAGGATCAATGTATCTATATGAGGCTGTTCCCATTCTGCAACTTTCTAACCACTGGCTGACTCAATCAATGGCACCTTTGCCAATAGTAAAATCTGAAATTTTGAATTGTCTAGGGGTTAAGGTCCCCTTCCTGTGTGATGCAAAGTGGTCATTATCTGTTAACAACAATTGCATAACAAATTCCATGGCAGCAACTCTAGCAGGCACATGGTAAGGTAAGACATGAGGTGGATGTACACATCCATATACCCTAATTATGGTATAGTTCTCTTCTAAGATGAAATCTCCCCAATTGTGGTCTCCCTCCCATTTATCCAAGTATTCACTAGGCCTTAGCAGTTGCATAACCTTAATTGGGACCCTTGTTCTGCTAATGCCCAGGCTCTGTACTATTGGATACACAATCCAATTTTGAAATGCACAGTAATCACAATCCATAGATGTATAATTCCAAATCTTTATCCAAAACTAGATAGGATTAGGTCCATCTTGATAAAACCTCTGAGGGGTCAAATTATTTACATCCATGATCACAAAATTATAATGGAATAAGAGATGCATGAGGATGGAGTAGTGTATGAACTTGGGTTCTTTCTCTTTAGAATCCACCACTTTCTTCTTAGTTGTTATGAATCCCTCGTGCATCTTGTCAATGATATATTGTATATAGTCATAATTGGTGCTAGAATGCACCTCCTATAAATCTAGCACCATCATCAATATCCCGGCATTAATCTTATCTGCTTCCCCATCTATCCCTAGCACTCTACACAGGGCATAGGCAATGTACTTAATGTAGAAATGCAGGTCCTTGAAGTAGTAAGGGCTTGTCCCAGACATAGGACCAAGATGGTTTCTTACCTCCTTGAACATGTGTTTTTCCAACGTTGCCCTAGCAATGCCAGGCTTCAAATTGTACCTTGCCTCTTGCTTAGTGATATCAATTCTAGTGGACATAGTGCTATACAAGCCAAAAGCTTGCATAAACGAATTTCTATTTAGGATAAGAAAGGCAGTGCCATCATTCCTCTTAATTGTCTTAGACAAGACATCATAATGACTGGCGAGGCCTAAGAACAAATAAACATCTATATAGACATCAGGAACAATCAATTAGGCTAAACCACAGGTCCAAGGGTTTGATATTGGGATGGGTTTATCAGAATTTTAATAAAATTAGTTAAAAAGGGAAAAACCTGTTGTCCCTAGAATATCAGCATCCCTGATATTGCAGTAGTCATCAGTAAGTAGGTTAGAATTTGCCCTCCTATTCTTAGTTGAACCCAGTAGCAATCTGAGGAATTCATTAGAGTAATTCCATTTCCCCTTAGCCTCTTCATCTACCTCTTCACTTCTTCTACTGGTAGAAGCCACACTAATTGCTTTGCTCATGTTTGTTGTGTCTGAATCCCTTCTTCTTTACCGATATTGAAACAAATCTCTTTCCAAGATTCACTTCACTTCTCTATGCATAATTCTTAGAAATTCAGAGCCTCTTAATCAATGGAAAACTCTGCAACTTCTCTTTCTTCTCTCTTCTCAGAACACCTAGCACTTCTTCATTCTTAAATTTTGAAAGCAAGGTAAGATAAAGTGAACCCTCAATTAGCTCTTTATGGTAATTTTTCAGAGTACATGGCTCATCATTTGAAAATCATCAATTCATGTCTTCAATTTAGTCTGCTATGGAATTAATTGAAAACCTAGCCATAGCCCTTGAGTGTGACAGGAAATCAAATTCATATATGTGCAAAACTTTATAAAATTTGAATGTGATGACATGTTTCACTGTGATTGGCTCTCTTTCATACATCTCAGCTACCATTTTTGACACAGTAATCAATATCCAAGCTTATCATTGGATGCTGAATGATTCATGTTGTCATGTCAGATACTGCCGCCTTTTCTTATGAACTCATATTTAGCGACTACATGACTGTGTATAGTCTCCTTGTTGCTGACCCAAGTCTTTAACCCTTGATTGTTCTGGAGATCTAGCGACTATGTCTTTTCCTCTATCCTAGTTAACCACAGTTTACTTCTGGCGATCACGCGACTGTGTAAATCAAAGTCACTGGATGAAAAGTCTAACTCATATTTTATTCAGAGACTCCATGACTAACCATGATCTTTAGCTTTCATGGTTATCTCCTAGTCACTAAGTGTTATTTTTCCTTTATGAGACCTCGCGACTACCCTTAGTCACTTAATCACTGGAAACAAATGTTAAATGACAAAGCCTTTTAGAGACAACATGACAAGCCTTTTACCCTTCAGCTCATTTGGCGACCACATGACATACCCTTATTTCTTAGTTGTGAGTACCTTTTTCCTTGGGACCTTTTATTTAGAGACTTCGCGACCACCGTAGTATCTCTGAATCATTGCATCTGACGGCTTCTGTTGAATCGCTAAGTAATTTATTATACCCTCAGATTTTATAGAGACCACATCACAACAAAGGTTTTTATACTTAGTCTCTTAATCGCTGAATAGTACTTTTCCATTTGGAGACTATGCGACAAGCTCATTAGTCAACCCACCTTCAGACATGTGTCTTGTTCATTACTCATCTTCTGCATTGCTGAATGGAAAGCTGACTCAGCATTTTGATCTAGCGACAACCTGACTGTGTTTCACCTCAAACTACATATGGTTAGTCGCAAAGTCTCAGCCATTTTCACTTAACAGCCATTCTTTCTGGAGACTATGCGACTGACTTTGTACTACTTAATTAACTGCATACCAATCTAGCGACAATGCGACAAGAAGAAATTGCCAAGTCTCGGAACAAATCACTAACCGTTGATTCTTTCTCACGACATTGCGACTCATCTGTGGGCCCTGTCACATATTGCTGACCTGTCTTTTCTTTTAGAGACTACGTGACTGAAGGGCTCCACCAAGTCTCTAGGAACAAAGGAATATGCCATCCGGATTATGCGACTAGGTGACCAAGATTTTCAACACATGACTTAAGTGATTTCCAAAAAGTAATGCCAAAATAGAAGTGAGATAAACGTCTAATGGTTTTTCTCAATTTTGCCTAAAAAACAAGACCTAGGGTTTTGAGGCCTTGCAATTTTACATGGGTTCTGACCTGAAAACCTGAAGATTTTGAACAGGGAAATGACAAATAAAACTGAGAGACTTCTTTTTAGGCAAGAAAAAAGTATGAGGACCATAAAAATTTGGTAAAGAGACTAGAACTGGAAATACAACCAACAACATCTACCAGGGGCCTTAGCGAGAGTGAGACCTAAAGCTTTAGCTATAGTTGATGACATCACATTGTCTAAGGCACCAGAGTCTATTATGCAATTACTCAACTTGCAACCATTTATAAACAATGACACATAGAAAGGGTCAGGCTTTCACCCAAGGGAAGTAGCCAAGAGAGATGACTCTCCTTGCTCAAATAGACCTTTCAAAATAAACTCTTCTTCTACTAAAGCTATGACATTTTGATTTGAATCGTGAGTTCCCCCTTTACAAAAGTCCACTAATTTTTGCAACTCTATAGGATTAGACTTAAGATAGTCTATGGGAGAAATCTGAATTCTCGAATCTTTACATAACTGAATATGTCAAAATAATTTTGTTCCTTACCCGGTTGCAAAATTTTAACTCCTTGGTTGGCATCTTTAGAGAAAGAAGTAGACACCTTGTTACCTTTTGGTAGAGGTGTGGAAACAAGGGCTTTATCTTTCTGATTCTGGGTTCATACTGCATAGGATGTTCCATCTATAGTAGCATAACATGCTATGCCTCATTCTGAATCTGATACATACTCAAAAAATAAGTTTTCACAGTCACCATGTGAGCATGAATCCATTTCAGCTCCAGATACTCCAGCATTCCATTCATTTGTTTGATGCATCTGCCAGGAATGAGTTGCATTGGGGAAACTTTCTCCATCATGATCTATTGTTAGGTGAAAAGCACACATGTTTCCCATTTTGGGAGGAGCTTCTATGGCTATGCTTTATTGTGGAGTAGTCAATTGTAATGTTTTTCCATCAATATTTCTCATATCACTATTTCTTCCAAGCTGATCTTGAAAATTCTACTGGTAAGGATTGTTAAATCTAGGAAGTTGTCTTTTGAAAGAAATGAACTCATTGGATAATTTTTGGATCATCTCATCTGATGACATGGTATTGATTGTACTGGCCCAAGTTTGTATCTCTCATTTCCACTTCCTTGCCGGGATCATGTGGTCTTCTAACTCTACAGAAGTCGTCTGGGCGAGATCCAAATTGGCTAGGTTTGTCCTTCTTAAATCATAGCTAATATCAGGTGGCATAGCACTTATGAAAAATGTTTTCAAATTACCTGCAGTATGTTGATTAGCTTCTGGGATATGTTTAACAAGCTTGTTAAATTTAGAAACAAAATCTCTCATGCTTATTGAAGGCTCTTTTTTGATAGAAGTCAATTGTTTTAACAAAGCATGCTCATCTTCGCCAATTTTAAACCTTCTTTCAAAAGTCATTCTCATGGAAGCCTAATCTATAATAGAAGAGATGAGAAAATGATGAAACCAATATGTTGCACCCTTGACAAGGGTGTCAACAAATAATCTGACTGCAATATGCTCCTCTCGTACTACTAATATATTAATGGCTGCAAAGAAAGCAGCAATGTGTTCATCTGTAGATACTTTCCCATCTCCGGAGAATTTGGGAAAATTCTTCCTTGACCCTGAGGGAAGTGGGTTATATGCTCCTAACTATAGAGGACCAGCTATGGTGGCCCAAGGGACTGCCATAACTACCTGAGGTAAATAACGTGTTAGGTTTACAATAGCAGGAGCAACTACTCTGTGCAAGGTTATCACTTGATAGGTGGTAAACAAAGGGGATGATTTCTTGGGAGGTGAAGGAGGCCTACTCTTTCTCTTAGTATTTATGTTTTTTTGACGAGGTACTTCAAGTAGAGAAAAATCAATCTCTACAAGTCTCTCAAATACTAGATCTATACCACCTTATTTATTTATACTTCTAAGAAATCTTTTAGGCTCCAAGATTTCCACTAATTTGGAAATCTAGCTTCACGCTCTACTTGGCATTGTGCCCTTCATAAATTCCTCCTTCGAATGGCTCATTCAAGTGCTTCTTCTCTCACTTCTTCTTGTTAAAGCACTTGACTAGCATTTCTATAATGCTCAGTATTTCTTCTGTGTCTCCAGGAAAAAGTATTCAGTGAGGAAATGATATCCTCTTGATCATCCTGGAATCCGAGGTTTGGCTAAAACATAGGAATCAAATTTTTGTGGGGAAGTACCATATTTCCTCATGTTATTGCTTCTAGTCTAGCGACTATTCATCTTCCCACCAGAGTTGCCAAAAATATATTGGTAAATAGATTGTTCTTTTTCACTTCAACTCTAAAATGCCCAAATATTAAAGAAACAACCAAATACAACAGTTGGGAAATGTAACTAAATAACTAATTTCCCTCTAAATTTGAAGGTACATCTCCCTTAAGTGATTAATCTTCAATGAATTTTGTTCTTTCCTAATTTAATGGGGGTTTTTTCTTAACCTGAGAACATAAGAGATAATCCGAACTAGGCCTAGACAGGAACTAGCTTAGGCAAATAGATTCAGCTTTTTATCTAGCCAATCTTAAGACTTTATCAATCATTTAAGATCCTAAAATTGGTAATGCAGGGGTTAATAATGAACATGCAAATTGGAAACTGAAAGATCGATGATAACATAATGAAGATGAATCGATCTATTTCATTAGAACATTTCTCATAATCTATGGATGACACCCAGATTTCCCCTCAATTGACTATATCAAATCATAATACAAAACTTTGGTTTAATCTTGAACTGTAAATTCAATTTAAAGAAACATTTAAATTGACAGAAAGATAAATGCAATGGAATAGTTAAAACATTGGCATTCAGACAAGAACAAATTTGACTCAGCAAAAATGAAGTTCTTCACACCAAAATTTAGCCGACCCTTCTATTGATTTTCATAATAGTACATATAGATCTCAAAGTTTGAACATTACAAAAAGGGGTAACCGAAACGGTTCAACTTCTCTAACTAGAAATGATAAACAAACATTTATTTGTTACAAGCTCTATCAAAATTTAGTATAAGAGGGAATATATTTATGCTTCTATTTTCTTCCCCTTATCTAATGTTTCCCTATAGGCGGTGACAGCTGTGATGATTGGGATAAGTTATTCATGCCTATTGATATGGACATTTGTATATCTGATGAGCCATCAGGAATTATCTTTTCCCAGACTCTTAACCACATCTACTCGATCTTTCAGATCTTTCATGGCTTTATAGATGCACCCACTCAACTATTGGAGTTCTGATACCTTATCCAAGTGAGAGGAAGACTATTCTACCAGTTTATCTACATAATCAGAGAAATATTTTTGCATGTTAGTCACTCTGATAATTTCTTTTCCTTGACCACTCATTTGTGACTTCGTGTGAAGACCCTAAAGGAGTTTAAAATCTTTGTTCTGTTCTTCTTTGATTTTGATGTCTATCTGTTGCAATCCTCCTTCAGCTTGGATGATCATCTCAGTTTTAAATTCCAGACTTTAATGCCATTCAATCAAAGGCTTATCTCCTTCTAAAAGATCTTGGCCTTTATTGCGTCTTTAGTCTTCATTTTGACTACAACATGCAGCATTACTATGCACTCTTGACACTTCACCCTTTCTGATGTGAGAGTCTAAAAATTCTTATCAATTTTGTGATGCAGGAGCATCCTGGGTGTAAGGGCAATCTTGCATCACCCAAAAATGTGTTTTTCTATTCAATAAGGGCTATTTTGTACAAAGCTGCTATTTTTGGAAACTTACTATTTTTAGTAAGTTG
>MU224254.1:5550314-5618243 GCA_018584345.1 Thuja plicata | reverse complement strand
CAAAATTAGAATTCGCATAACCCTATTCCAATTTTTAATTTTGGAACCAAACAGGGAATTGAACATTTTGGGAATTCGGAAATGCCAATTCCCATTCAATTCCAATTCCACCCCTCAACCAAACGGGTCCTTAGAATGTTACCTTGATTAAAGTATTTAAAAATATGATTGTTAGGTCAACCTTGTTTAAAAGGATTTTGCAATTGATACAATGGTTAGAATATGACAACAAATCGTAATCTGAAACATACAACTCACTTTGCAAATAAAGATCCAATTATAGCTCAAATGCTAATTCACTAACGCCTCTATTATCATCTCAAACTCAGATATGCTCATAAATCCTTCTTGAACAATCACCATTGTGCAGTCCTGTATTGCTCTCTATAGAATTTTCTTCCTTGTTCTTAGCTTTACCAATCAATTTAATTAACCTTTCATCCATATACTCATAACATGCAATTAGGTTAATCTTATACCTCTGTAATCAGGTAGATCAATCTTTTGTCACTTAAAATCATCACCGTAGATCTTAGGTTTTGGTAAGATCCGATGAATCCTTCCAACATTTTGTTTCCATCTACATTATAGAATACATCCTAAAACACCTTCTTGAATCCATACATAAAAATGGTTAAACATATATTAAATGCTCATTTAATTCTGCACAACAATCATCCTTATCTTAAATACGCTTCACATATCCCAAGAAATCAACTATGTCAACTAGGATCTCAAATATCTCTCAAATTGTCAAAATATTGTCACTGGGTCATCACTGTGTTCTTCCACTCGGTCATCACTAGATAACTCAGTAATTTACTGATACTTGGCAAATACTCATGCTCACTCAACACTAAATTTTCTCGGCATGTATCAGCGCTGGATCGACACTTGCATCACTTGGCACAAACATAAGTTCCTTAATCTTCTTCTCTCTTACTCGGTCAAGACTAGTCTTGTAGTCATCCAAACTTCACTTAGACTTAAGATAAACAATATATTACAATGTCAAGGTGCAATCTCATCAAGTACCCATTTTAGTTCCACATAACTCAACCATTTCACCAGGTCTTCCTGCTATCTCTTCTTTTTCAAATAATATTTATCAATCAATTGATATGGCACTTTACAAGATAGCAATTTTCTTACCAGTTGAGGTTTGACATCAATGGCAATATAACAATTGTTTCAATTGTTGTTTCCAACAATCTCCCTCTTTGGCATTGATGGAAAACACATGCAAATAAACAACACATGCAAGGTTCCCAAACAATCCAAAAGTATGTTCGTTAAACATATTTTCATTAATGTCCTTAGCTTCACTTTGATTCTCTCCAATACAAATATTTCTCCCTCTTGGATATATTTCTCTCTGTAGCTTATCTCTCATAGATTTATCCCTCAATGGTATATCTCTTCCTCTTTGTTTCCTTACTGATTTCTCTTAGAGTATATCACCATATTTGGCAACAATGCCAAAGACATACATCTTCATCATGTAGATATTTATGTGTCAGGTTTCTGAATTCTATGCTCCCTTTGTCATCTTCCTTATGAATGATCAACATATTTTTCTCTACACTTCACAACTTTAGGCAACTCCTAAAGTGTGACCATGGTTTGCATCAATCTTTTAGATATTCTATGTAATATATTTTATGCAACCACTCCATATAATCTCATTTAGCCTCAGATAGGGGAATCATCCCTAATTTTCCTCTTAGGCACTCATGAGGATCCTAGGTAAAGCCTTAGTAAATATATCTATCAACTATTCCTTTGTATTAATATATTCATGTCTTACTTCTTTGTCTTGTACCAGCTCTCTCAATTAATGATACTTGATAGCAATATGCTTGGTCTTTGTATGCATTATAGGGTTCTTTGAAATATTAATAGCACTAATGTTATCACAAAAAATAACAACTAGTTTAGTGATTCTTCCTTCATACCTTTCAAAAATTTCTTGATCCACACTATATTTGAACAATTCACTGCTACTACAACATATTCAGCATGTCCAAGAGACTAATATCTTTCCTAAAAATAATGCACCTCCACTTGTGCTCTTTCTGTCATCAACATTACTTTCCCAATCCGCATCTGTGCAAAATTTTAGTTCAAACTTCTCATTCTTCTTGTAATATAATCCATAGTCCTCTATTCCTTTCAAATATCTCAAAATCCTTTTCACTGCCACCAAGTGACTATCTTTAGGATTTATTGAAAATTTCACAACAATGCCAAATGCTAATACAATATATGGTCTACTATGGACAACATATTGTAGTTTTCCAATCATTGATCTATACAAGGTTTGATTCACTTCAGCCATCTCATCTTTAGATTCATCATCAATGTTAATTTTAGGTTCATTTTGTGTCTTTTTTTCATTCTTAGATTGGTCGACAGTTTCTTCTTGATGCTCGACAACCTCTTTCTGTAACCCAAAATTTTATTGCTATTGCTTGGAAACATCATTTTTTTATTCAACAGCTTCTTTTTTTGATTCATATAAACTGTTGGGCTCTCCTTCATTCATGTAAATGAAAGATTTGTAATCTTCAGGTTCTTTCTTGCATTCCACTTCATTCTTTTCTGCATATTCATCAATTCTAACATTTGCACTTTCCATAACTTTTTTAGGTGTTAGAATTTAAAAAATTATACACTTTTCTCTTAGTGGAGTAACCTAGGAATATGCCTTCATCACTCTTAGCATCAAGTTTTCCATTTCTATCATCCTTTAGTATATAACATTTTGTCCCAAAAACTTTAAAATATTTTACATTAGGTGCATAACCATACCATAACTCATAAGGTGTAATATAAATACCTTTCTTGACTTGTAATTGGTTCAAGGTATAGACTGTTCTAATTAATTCTTCTCTCTGGTACTTTTGTGCAACATTCTTCTCTATCATCAGTGTTCTAGCACAATCCATTATTAATCTATTCCTTCTCTCAACTATACCATTATGTGGGGGAGTCCTTGGAGCATACATCTATCTTTTAATTTGTGTATCATTGTAGAATAGGTTGAACTCATTAGATATAAACTCTCCTCCTCTGTTAGATCTTAGACAACTCAAGCTCTTACCTGTCTCTTTTTCAACTTTTGCCAAATACCACTTAAACAACTGAAAAGTATCACATTTTTCTTTGAGAAACATTACAATCATCATTCTAGAGTAATCATAAAAAAAAAAAATGAAATATTTATCACCTTAGTAGCTTTGCACACCAATAGGTCCATAAAGTTTAGTATGAACCAATTCCAAAATATCATTAGAAGTATAGGTTTTGCTCTTAAAACTAGACTTTGTCATTTTTCCCAACTGACATTGCTTACACATAACATTATCATGTTTGTTCAATCTTGGTAACCCTCTTACTCTTTTCATCTTACTAATGTTTACCAAATTGTCAAAGTTCACATGACATAACCTCTTATGCCATAACCATTTATCATCATATTGTGCAAAAAACATGTCTCATCAGATAAATCTAGATAGAAAAAATTACCTCTTGTCTGTTCTCCACTTCCAATCAGTTCACCAGTAGCATCAAGGATTCTAGCCTTTCTGTGATGGAACTCAACTCGGTATCTAGAAGTGTTCAAGTGAGAAACACTCAAAAAATTATAGTTTATTCCTTCAACCCAATAGGAATTATCACATGTGATCTTATCAGTTAGTTTTATTGATCCTTTTCCTTTCATATGACATGGTTTGTCATTACAAAACTTAACACTACCACCCTTGCAATAGTTTAAGGTTTCAAATTTACTTTTATCACCAGTCATGTGATGTGAGAAACCACTATAAATTATCCATCTATCATCTTTACTCATATATGAAATAAGTGTAGTTTTCTCATCTTCGTCAGAATCATCTTTCATAGCAACATAAACAACTTCTATATCATTGTCATCATATTATTCAGATTCGCTATTAGTTTCTTCTTCAACAATATAGCAATATTTATTACCTTTTTCCTTATAGTCCTTATACCTTCTAAAATCTCTGTCATCCCTTTTGTCTTTGTACTTGCTTTCTCTTCTATCATCCTTGTCATTCCCGTCAGGGCATCTTGCTGCAATATGGCCAACTTTGTTACATGAAAAACACTTTATAGGAAGTTTACCTTTGAATTTTCCTTTTCCTCTCGGTAGTCTTCTAGCCATAAGTGCTTCAAGTTTATCAAGACCTTCATCAAAAGTGTCATTTTTGCTATTCATATATCTTTCTTTTCCTTTCTTTGATTTATGAAGAGTCAATTGTGATTTCAATGTAGAATCAACATGGTGAGGAGTGAAATTATCAAAATTTGATAACTCAAAAGTAGTAAGTCTTCCAACTAAACCTTACATAGTTAAGTTATTACCAAGAGTACATCTCAGTTCTTGTATAGTAGATACTCTAATAGCATATATAGGAAGTAAGGTTCTCAGTACCTTGCTAATAACAGTATCATCACTAATAGTTCCATTAGCTCCTCTAATAGCATTTACAACCTCCTTAACTTGGCTACAATATTGAACAATAGTTTCACCATATTGCATTCTCATTTCATCAAACTTACCTCTCAAGCTTTCAGATTTGGCTCTCTATACATTTGTATCACCTCCATAGATAGTTGCCAGTGTATCCTACATTTCTTTTGTAGTTTTGCAATCTTTTATGTCTTCAAGTTTAGGATAGCTTTGGGTTCATGCATTCTCCAACATTGCTTGGTTTTATTCTTGTTTTTCTTTCATCTACTGAGCTGTCATAACTGTAGGCACTTTTACATAACCATTTTCCACATAGTATTTTGCAACATCTCCAATTTCAGCTAGGTGGACCTTCATCAAACTTTTCCATGTAGGGAAGTTCTCTTTGTTCAGCCTCGGTACCTCCTTTTTATACATCTTGATCTTTAGCTTCAAGTACCTTCAAAAATTTTTCTACAAGCACCATAATAGCTCTAATACCAATTATTAGAATAATTTAGAATAAATGAGAGGAAGGGAGTGAATCAATTATCCAAGGTCCAAATGTACCAATTGAACTTTTAAACAATTCAACCAACTCAGATCCACTCATTAATCCACTCGGTCTCTATAGCATGTAATCAATATCATAAAATTGTAGTCTTACTGTCCTAATGTAATCAAATTGCAGAATATAAAACTCTTAATAGTACAACACATTAAATAAAATTCACACAAGTATGAGACCAGGATTTAATGTGGAAACCCAATATGGGAAAAACCACCAGTAACATGCTACCAATGTTTCAATCTTCTAAAGTGAGCTCTGTGACAAGCCAACCCGGTTAAAGGTTACAATACACACTGTTAAGTGTGACCCAGTTAAAGGATTTAATCACCCTATTAAAAGTGAGCCTTGTTAGAGGGCTTAGACCATTCCATTAGAATGTCACCTTGGTTAAAGGATTTAACAATATGACTATTAGGTCAACCTTGTTTAAAAGGATTTTGCAACTGATACAATGATTAGAAAGTAACAAAAAATTATGATCTAAAACATACAACTCACTTTACAAATACAGATCCAATTAGAGCTCAAATTCTAATTCACTGAATGGCCTCCATTATCATCTCAAACTTAGATATTCTTAGAAATCCTTCAAGAAATCACCACTGTGTAGTCTTGTACTGCTCTCTTCAGCCTTTTCTTCCTTCTACTTAGATTCGCTAACCAACTAAATTAACCTTTCATCCATATACTCATAACCTCCAATTACGTTAATCTTATACCTCTTTGATCAGGTAGCTCGACCTTTTTCTGCTTAATCATCACCATAGATCTTAGGGTTTGGTCAAATCCAATGAACCCTTCCAACATTTCATTTCCATCTAGATTATAGAATACATCCTAAAACTCCTTCTTGAATCCATACATAAAAATGGTTAAATATATATTTAATGATCATTTAATTCCCCACAACAATCATCCTTATCTTAAATATGCTTCACAAATCCTAAGAAATCAACTATGTTGGCTGGGATCTCAAATCTTTCTCAAACTGTCAAAATTATGACACTCGGTCATCACTGTGTTCTTTTGCTCGGTCATCACTAGATAACTCATTAATTTATTGACACTCAGAAAATAATGATGCTCGTTCAACACTAAATTTTCTCGGCACGTACTGGCGCTCGGTCGACACTCACATCACTCGGCACAAACATAAGTTCCTTAATATTTTGCTCAATTTCTTGGTCAAGACTAATCTTGTAGTCATTTAAAATTCACATAGACTTAAGATAAACAATATATTACCTTGTCAAGGTGCGATCTCATCAAGTACCTACTGTAGTTCCACATAACTCAACCATTTCACAAAGTCTTCTTGTTATCTCTTCTTTTTCAAATCTTCTTCATCAATCAATTGATATGGCTCTTTACAAGATAGCAAATGTCTTACCAGTTAAGGTTTGACATCAATGGCAATATAATAATTATTTCAATTGTAGTTTCCAATAATAGTTTCTATTGAACTAATCTTCATCAAGCTATCATAATGAATTTGACACAACCTCTAATTTCATATCCAAATCTCATTGATCTGAGACATTAATAAGTATCCACTAGTAGTATTCAATTGATACATATTTCCTCCTATCCTTTTTCTAGCAGCATTCATAGTTCCATATTTCTTTCTTATCTCACATTCATCTCCCTTGAAAACAAGGTTATATCCATTTTCACACTTCTATCCAACACTCAAGTGATTATGATTCAATCCCTTCACATAGTACACATTGAGGGTAAATTATGATTTCCATCAAAACTAATGGATCCAATTCCAACTATCCTAGCTACTTGTGATGAACTATAACTGATTGAATGCTTGAAGATGTTAAGTTGATGATCACCAAGACATAGAAAGGTAATGCAAGGCATTAAATCAGTTAATTTATTATATTTTCATTGATGTCAACTTGATATAATCTGTATGGTCATGGACATAATGCTAAAGACTTCAAAGAACCAATGAATCAAAGGCTATGCTATTAGTAATGCATAAAAGTTAAGTATTCACAAAGTGATTGTATACATCGATGGAGTGCACACCGATAGACAGAGTAAGAAAGAAAAGTCACGGTGTTACCCGATGAGAAAATGCATAGCATTACCAATGAGAAAAGTCACAGTGTAACCCGATGAACAAAATTACAGTGTTTCCCGACAGACGGAGATCCCGAAGACAACTAAAGTCACACTGACGGAACAGTCAGTTGTCACTGATGACTAACTGAAGTATTGAATGAAAGAACAGAGAGTTCAAAAATGACAAAATGCTTAGCTGTCGAGAGGTAAATATAGACTTAACTGGTACTTATCATTGTTTTAATCAACAAGATAAAGTCAGAGATAAGTAAAGGATTTAAAGTTGCTTTGTCTAGTTGGCAAGAAGATCTCTATTAGATTAAACTGGAGTTTTTCTTTAAATCTAATTGGAGAGAATTGTAGATCCCACCAAGATCAAGAAAGCCAAGAAACGGTGAAATCATGTCTATATAAGAGACAAGATTATTTATTCTGAATAAAGGGAGTGACAAGAGAATAGATGTTGAAGAGATTCTGAAGGAGAAGAAAGTCTTCATTCAGACCTGATCGATCAAGCTGAGGAAAGAGATATATTATGCAGACACTGATGAATAGAGATACAAGATCAAAGAACAGAACAGTTTGGAGAAAAGGAATTGAATTGACTACATTGATTAGGAAGGTAATGCACTTGCAATAGATCTAAAAATCTGCAATTCAAGTTTTATATGTGAATAGATCAATTTATTGTTTCAGTTTAACTACTGAAGCATCAAGTCTCTTAACCGAGTAGGACTTAAAAGTCTTTTGTAATTGAGATACATCCCAAGGAGTATCAAAAGGTTTGATCATACAAAGTAGCATTGGATATGCTCGATACTTATTGATAGGCCAAGAGAGTGTTTGATCAAGGATGGTAGCATTAGATGCCATATACTAAGTGAAAAAGTCTCTATTTAAATCCTCTAACAAGGTCACAACTAACAGTGTGTTTGTAACCTTTAATAGGGTTGGCTCTTAACTAAGCTCACTTCAAAAGAGTGAAAATTTGAGGTACCAGTCTGAGTGGTTTTTCCCTTAACAGGGTTTCCACGTTAAAAATTCATGTGTCATGTGTCTATGAGTCATTAATTTATTGTTTTTCATTTCACATAATTAAATCTGGATTGATCGGTATACACTAGTTATTTACTATGTTTTGGTAAATAGAAGACTGCTTATTGGTAAACATACAGTAGAAGGTTTTACAAAGCATTCCGACAAGTAGTAATTTGATATAACTATTTCAAGGCATTCATCTTACAGGACTAAAGACAAATAGAGGTATAATTTTGTGGTACTAAGTTTTAAGGGTTGATTTAAGGATTAATTTTTGAGGCCACTGATTCAACCCCCCCCCTCCCACCTCTCAGTTATTACCAACAATTGGTATTAGAGCTTGTGTGCTTAGAAAGGGAGTTTAACAGCTCAATCTAAAGATCACAAGATGAACAGATGAGATGTGCCCAAGTTGAACAAAGACAACTTTGCTTCATGGAAAAGCAAAATAAGACTCCACTTATTAGGTATTGTAAATAATGTTACTCAATACTTAGATATTGAATATGTGTTTCTCACAGGAGCACTCATAGTTGAACGAATGAGAGAGAAGTGTGAGCACAACTGCATGATAATAGAGCTTTCTTCCTCACTCTCTGATGCTGAATTTGAAGATGTCAAAGCATGCACAACTACAAAGCAGATGTGGGATAAATTGAATCTTGTACATGGTGGTGATAAAAAATTTCTAAGAGCCAAGGCAGAAAGCCTTAGAGGAAAGTTTGATGATCTCAGAATGAAAGAAGGTGAAAAAATCACATAGTACAACACAAGAATCAAAGAGGTAGTCAATGCGATCAGAGGAGTTGGAGGTGTACTAGATGAAGATATAGTGGTAAGTAAAATTCTAAGAACCTTACCACCTAATTATGCTATTAGAGTACCTACCATACAAGAAATGAGAACAGTAAAAAATAACAATGTTACTCTAGATAGTTTGATTGGAAGATTGATTTCATTTGAGATGAATAACTTTGATAATAGTGTCTTACCAAACATAGAGTCTGCATTCAAAAATTCTTTGAGAATAATTAAATCAAGTCATAAACACACTATGAGAAAAGATATTGATAGTTAAAGTGAAGAAGAAGATCTTGATGAATTTGAAGCACTTATGGAAAGAAGAATGTAGAAAGGCAAAGGTAAATACAAAGGTAAATTGCCACTTGTTTGTTTTAATTGTAAAGAGATTGGACACTTTGTTGCAAGATGTCCTAATAGGAGAAAGGATGACAGAAGTAATGACAGGTCATTTGAAAGGAAGTTTGATAGAGGTGATAACCAAGATTACAGAAGAAATCGATAATCAGAGAGAAGAGATACTCAAGACTACAAGTACAAAGGAAAGAAGGCCAGTTACCTAGATAAATGCAAAGATGAATATATTGACACTGAATCTGATGAAGACATCGAGATGGTGTTTGTGGTAGTAAAAGATGATTCAGATGATGATGAAGAAAGGTATGTAGAAACTGCACTCATATCTAAAGTTAGTAAAAATAATGTTTGGATCATAGATAGTGACTACACTACCATATGACCAATGACAAACAAAAGTTTGAGACTTTTGAATATTATAATGGTGGTTAAGTAAGAATGGGAAATGACACACCTTGTCTAATTGAAGGTAAAGGAACTATAATGTTGAATAACCTCATAAAATGTGAAAATGCTTATTGGGTGAAAGGATTGAATTATAATCTATTGAGTGTTTCTTAGCTGAATAATCCAGGTCATAGAGTAGCATTTGAAAATAAGAAGGCAAAGATCTTCAATAAATAAGGAAGTCTGATTGGTACCGATGAGCAAAAAAAGGTAACTTATTCTATCTGAATGATACTGACACCACTTGTTTAATGGATAGAAATGAAGACATATGGTTGTGACACAAAATATTGTGTCATGTAAAATTTGACAACATGATAAAGATAAACAAAAAGAGAAATGTAAGAGGCTTACCGACGATGACTAAGCCCGACAATATCATGTGCAAAAATTGTCAAAAAGGTAAGATGACAAAGTCTAGTTTAAAAAGAAAAACCCATACATCTGATGCCATTCTAGAATTAGTCCATACTGATCTATGTGGACCCATGAAGACAAAGACTTACTATGGTGATAGATATTTTATTCTCTTTGTTGGTGATTACTCTAGAATGATGACAGTTATGTTTCTAAAAGATAAATCTGAAGCATTCAAGATGTTTAAATGGTACAAAGAAATGGTAGAAAAATAAAGTGGTAAAGAATTGAAATGCTTAAGATCAAATAGAGGAGGAGAATTTATTTTAGATGAATTCACTAACTTTTGTAATGAGCATGGAATCAAAAGATAGGTCTTTGCACCGAGAACATCACAACAAAATGGAATTGCTGAAAGAAGGAATAGATCCATTGTTGATTGTGCAAGGACACTGATGATAGAGAAAGGCATCACCCAAATCTTCTAGAGGGGAGCTGTTAGTACTTCTATTTACACATTGAACATAGTACAATTGAAGAAAGACACCAAGAAGACACCCTATGCGCTATAGTATGGCTACACACCCAATGTAAGTTACTTCAAAAATTTTGGTAGTCAATGTTATATCTTAAAAGATGATAAAAATGGAAAGCTTGACTCCAAAAGTGATGAAGGAATCTTTCTAGGGTATTCTACAAAGACCAAGGCTTATAAATGTCTCAATAAAGCCTCTAAGAAAATTGTTGAAAGTGCAAATGTAAAGATAGATGAATTTTCAGAGAAGAATGAAAAGGAAAGCAGAAAAGAACTAGAGGACTAAAATAGGTTTGTTTATAATGAAGAACCTGACACTCTACCCAAGAAACAATTTATAGCTCCCGAGAAATAGATTATTGCACCCAAGCATCAGGCTGCAAATATCGAAAATCAGGAAATTGCTCAAGATGATGTACCAAGCGATGGAGATCAAAATGAAGGACACAATGTTGATCAAGATGATAGACAAAGAATTGAACCTATACTTTCCAGATATGTTAGAAGGAACCATCCACAGAACCAGATCATTGGAGACAAGAAGGCTGGTATGAGAACCAGAAGTAAGTCTCTAAACACAAGATGTCTAATTTGTGATTTTGAGCCAAAATATGTCAATGCTACACTTGATAATAATGAATGGATTAGTTCTATGAATGAAATTGAGAAGATAGAGAAAAAAAAGACATGGACACTTGTACCGAGACCAGATGACAAGAATGTCATTGGTACAAAATAGATATTCATAAATAAACTAAATGAGAATGGAGAGGTCACAAGAAACAAAGCAAAACTAGTATGCAAGGGGTATGCACAAGAAGAAGGGATTGACTATGGAGAAACCTTTGCACCCGTTGCTAGGCCAGAAGGAGTGAGAATATTACTTGCTTATGTTGCATGTAAAGGATTCAAGGTATACCAAATGGATGTCAAGTCTGTATTCCTAAATGGAATACTTGAGGAAGATGTATACATTGAGCAACAAGAAGGGTTTGTTGATCTAGACAAGATGAACATCGTATGTAGACTACAAAAATCCTTGTATGGATTGAAACAAGCACCCCGAGCCTGGTATGAAAGACTTCATTCCTCTCTCATAAGTATTGGATTTGTAAGGACTAGTGAAAATGGTAATCTTTATTTGAAGGAAGATATTGATGCTAACATTTTGATTGCTAAAATATTTGTTGATGACATCATATTTGGAGGCAATGATATGCTATGCAAATCATTTGAAAATGAAATGAGCAAAGAGTTTGAGATGTCTATGTTTGGAGAGATCAAGTTCTTTCTTGGTCTATAGATCATGTAACAAGATGAAGGTATTTTCATTACACAATCCAAATACATCAAAGAAGTGTTGAAAATATTCAAGATGGAAGATTCCAAACCAGTTAGAACACCAATGGAAACTGGATGTAAGCTGAAAAAGGAGGAGAAGTCATTAGAGGTAAATTAGACTTTGTACAGATCAATTATTGGTAAACTCATGTATGTTGTACATACTAGACCAGATATTGCACATGCAGTAGGAAATAGTTGAAAGATTTTCTGCTAATCCCAAGGAATCACATATGATTACTGTGAAAAGAATCCTAAGATATCTGAAGAATACCAAGGAATATGGCCTATGGTATAGAAGAGAAGGAAAATTTGAGCTTAAGGTCTTTACTGACGTTGATTGGGCTGGAAACATTGATGATCAAAAGAGAACAACTAGAGGAGCATTATTTATGGGTGACAGACTTGTCACATAGATCAACAAGAAGTAAGGATGCATCTTTCAGTCTACTATAGAAGCAGAGTATGTTGTTGCTGCTGCAAACTGCTCAAATATTGTATGGAACAAACATTTACTAGAAGGTATGCATATAAAAATTCTTGAACTGGTAATTATCTACTGTGACAATACAAGTGCAATAAACATTTCCAAGAATCCAGTCATGCATGCTAAAACAAAGCATATTTCTATCAAGTATCATTATTTGAGAAAGAAAGTTCAAGAAAAGGAGGTGATACTTGAGTATGTGCAATCAAAGGAACAATTAGCTGATATCTTCACCAAGCCACTGCCCAAGGATGCATTTGAGTACTTGAGAAAGAGACTAGGGGTCAGACCCTTGTCTACTAGTCAGTAAGATGAATAGGAGGCTACATCAACCTACATATTATCAGAATATCATTCATGTCGATGCAAGAAAAGAAATGGACTTCAAAGATACATCTATACACAGAAAGGTATTTATCTACTCCAAAGCACCAGAGTTATTGTATTGCTGATGGTTTGGGAAATTCAAGGAGTATATTATGGAGAAAAAGGATTTGTTTGGCATTACTATCAAATATTTGTTTGGCATTAATGTCAAATATTCATTTGGCATTGTTTTCAAAGGGATAGATTATATCCATTATCACACAAGGAGAGATTATATCCATCACATTATCCAAAGGGAGAGATGTAACCAGAAAGGGAGAGTACATACAAAGGGAGAGAATTGTTGACAAAAGACATCAAAAGAAAAGAACAGTCAAAGGGAGAGAGTTTGACACAAGAAGAGAACACATCACATCAGAAGAAGAAAGATTCTACATCTATCTAGTGAAGGGATTAAAGATAGAGAGAGAGCTGCAAGAATCAAATCTAAGCTCACATGAGCTTACCAAGGACTAGATATTTGTATCAGTTATAGTACATAAGATTGGTAGTTTGATGAACTTAAACTATTATATTTCATAATGTATTAGTGATAATATAGTGTGATAATGTAGTGTGTTTCCATGAATGCCAAAGGGAGAGATTGATGAACTATAATTGATTGAATGTTTGAAAATGTTAAGTTGATGATCACCAAGACATAGAAAGTTAATGCAAGGCATTAAATCAATTAATGTATTATATTGTCATTGATGTCAACTTGACATAATCTATATGGTCATGGACATAATGCTAAAGACTTCAAAGAACCAATGAATCAAAGGCTATGCTATCAGTAATGCATAAAAGAATAAGTATTCACAAACTAATTGTATACACCGACATAGTGCACACCGACGGACAGAGTAAGAAAGCAAAGTCACAGTGTTATACGATGAGAAAATGCACAACATTACTAATGAGAAAAGTCACAGTGTAACCCAATAGAAAAAATTACAGTGTTGCCCGACAGACAAAGATCCCAAATACAACTGAAGTCACACCGACGGAACAATCATTTGTCACCGACAACTAACTGAAGTATTGACCGATAAAATAGAGAGTTCAAAAATGACAAAATGCTTAACTTTAAAGAGCTAAATATAGACGTAACCGGTACTTATCATTGTTTTAATTGACAAGATAAAGCCAGAGATAAGTAAAGGGTTTAAAGATGCTTTGTCCAGTTGGGAAGAAGATCTCTAAGAGATTAAACTATAATTTTTCTTTAAATCTAATTGGCGAGAATCATGGATCACACCAAGATCAAGAAAGCCAAGAAATGGTGAAACCATGTCTATATAAGAGACAATCTTATTCATTATGAATAAGGGAAGTGACAAGAGAATAGATGCTGAAGAGATTCTGAAGGAGAAGAAAGTCTTCATTCGAACTTGATCAATCAAGCTAAGGAAAGAGCTATATTCTGTAGACACTGACAAACAGAGATACAAAATCATAGAGAAGAACAGTGTGGAGAAAAGGTATTGAATTGATTACATTGATCAGAAAGGTAATGCACTTACAATAGATCTAAAAATCTGTAATTCAAGTTGTATATGTGAACAAATCAATTTACTACATTTCAGTTTAACCACTGAAGCATCAAGTCTCTTAACCGAGCAAGACTTAAAAGTCTTTTGTAATTGAGATACATCCCAAGGAGTATCAAAAAGTTTGATCATACAAAGTAGCATTGGATATGCCCGATACCTATTGACAGGCCAAGAGAGTGTTTGATCAAGGATGGTAGCATTAGATGCTAGATACTAAGTGACAAACTATCTATTTAAATCCTCTAACAAGGTCACACCTAAAAAGGTGTTTGTAACCTTTAATAGGGTTGGCTCTTAACTGAGATCAGTTCAGAAGAGTGAAAATTTGGGGTACCGGTCCCAGTGGTTTTCCCCTTAATAGGGTTTCCACGTTAAAAATACATGTGTCATGTGTCTATGAGTCATTACTTTATTGTTTTGCATTTCACATAAGTAAAACTGGATTGATCGGTATACACTAGTTATTTACTGTGTTTGAGTAAATAGAAGAATGCTTATTGGTAAACATACATCATAAGGTTTTTCAAAGCATTACGACAAGTAGTTATTTGATATAAGTATTTCAAGGCATTCATCTTACAGGACTAAAGATAACTAGAGGTATAATTTTGTGGTACTAAGTTTTAAGGGTTGATTTAAGGATTAATTTTTGAGGCCACTAATTCACCCTCGCCCTCTCAGTTATTACTAACAACTTGATCACCTCCAAATCTAACAACACCTCCATCATAATTTTCAAGTTTAACTTAATTTTATTACTAGTAATGTGATTGGAATATCCAGTATCAATAAGTCATTCATCTCTATCTCTTCTAACATGTAAATAAAAAGTTACAATATTTGAAACCTTAGTATTTGCATCCAGAGTTTCATCAAGAATAGTAGAAACATATTCTTCTTTAATTGTCAAAAGTAAATATTGATCATCTTCTTCATAATCATATTTATCATAAAAAATACTAACATATTCTCTAACAAAGTAGAATTTCCTATTGAACTTTCCTTATTCTTTTTATTTGAAATTTTGTTAGGATACCTAAAAGCATAGTGACCTATATTTCCATAGTTGAAACATTTAAAGGCTACAACTTAGATTTGTATTTCCCAATTCCTTTCTACACTTTTCTTACAAAGTTTGCCTTGATCTCATCAAACTATTCTTCTAAATCTTCGTCCTTTCCTAATTTTGTAGCCTTAATTGTAGTTTTTTTCCTTGTTCAAATAGTGCCAAATTCTCTCATCTCCAATGAAATTAAATATCCATACATATATTCTTTCGTATATTGATTTAAATTTCATGATTCTTTGATAGAATGGACTTTAGAACCATAGGGTTTGGTAAGATTTCTGAGTACCTTTTGCACAAAATCATTTTCTTCCATATTTCCACCATGAATTTTGATCTCATTCAACACATCATCAACCTTTTGTAGGTAGGTTGTTATATTTTCATATTCTTCCATTCACATGCTTTTATACATGGCTTTGGCATTCTGTAGCTTAGCTTGTTTGACTATATCATTTTCTTAATAACAACTTCTTAACTTTTCCCAAACATCATGAGAAATTTGCAAATATATACATTTAGTTAAAATTAATCTTTTAATAAGGTTCTAAAAATTGCATACCATTCCCTTTCATTGTTTTCATAAGACTTGAATTCATCTGAAGTATTCAGACCATTTGTTGGTTTCACATAATGAGCTTCAATAGCCTTCTAAGTATTAAAATTTAGAGAGACCAAGGATCCTCACATCTACACTTTCCAGTAAGCATAGTCAGATCTATCAAATGTAGGCATTGTCAGTTTGTGCACAATTAATATCTCCTTAAATGGTTAAGATATTATACAAGGATCCACAACTTTGATACCAATTGTTGAATGGACAAGAAAACTAAGAAGGGGGTAAATCCATTGTTCATAAATTACAACTTTAGAAACCTTTAATCATTTCCACCAAACTTACTTTAAACTTTTAATCATTGCAATATATGAACATGAAATGCGAAACAACCATAAGCACATGAAACATCAAATTTATGTGCAAAAACTAGTTAAGAGAATATCCACAAAAAATTATTCTCAAATATATGAACACTAGTTAAGGTGTATTACAAGACATGATCACTTCCAGAAGCTCATTTCCAAAGGGATCACTTCCCAAAGAAGGCTCATTACCAGAGGGCCCACTAGCCACATGGAGAAGGATAGGAGAGAGTAGATCCACCAATGATATACAACCATAACATAACTGAATGATCTATAGTCACCTTTGGCTCACTACTTCTGGTAGCTAACACATTTAAGTTCACACTATTATGAATCAAACTTCACACTTATCTAATCAAGGAGACATGTTATCTTTATTACATCCTCATTACACATACATGCAAAAATTTTGTACAAATACATGCATATTACACCATGCCACATGATCCTTGTATATTTCATCCTTTATTTAAACCATGTTTGCATTTTCAAAATCTCCCACTATTGTCCAAGCAAGGACCTAACAAGATTTGAATTAGGTTGACCTAATAGGAGCTCCTTGGGTTGTGGCCTAAACATTTTTAATCTATTGTTCATAATGTTAGTTTGATTCTTACTATGGTTTTTCCTACATTGGCTTTTCAACATAAAAATTTGGTGTTCAAGAGTTTGTGTTGTCATTACAATATCTTTCAATTATGGTTAGTTGAATAAAGATAAATGATAAGTTTTTTGTGAAATTAAAAGTTTAATATTGGGTAATGGCTGATTAATAGACCCCCCTCTAAGTCTTGAGGTTTGTTCAAAAATTGGTATCAAAGCTGATTTCCTCTTGAAGAATATTAACTACTTGAGGAAGATCCAAGATGGTGCACTAAAATAGTCACAAAGCACCTGTTTGATGGAACAAATAATGCCTTTTGGAGGGTGATGATAGAAGTTTATTTGGACTCCATGCCTTTCGGTATTTTGGATATTCTTCAAGAAACCATAAGATCCCCTAGATGGTGCATCTTCTACACTACATGAAATGTTATTATCAATGGGTTGAGTGATTTAGATTTGATAAAGGTCATGTCTTGCAAAACTACAAATGAAGCTTGAGAAAAGTTGAGCAGTATACATGAAGGTGACAAGAAGACCAAGCAAATCAAGTTTCAGAACCTAAAGAATAAATTTGAAACCTTAAGGATGTTTGACTATGAAAACATTGAAGGTTACCTTCACTGGGTAAATGAGATTGTAAGTACAATAAGAGGTATTGGTGGAACTATAGAAAATAATAATGTGGTATGGAAAGAGATGACAATTATGACTAGAACCTAAAAACCATTGTTGTATGTCATTCAAAAGAGTCAAGATATGGACACATATACATTGGACCATATCTATGGGGTTGTTTCTTCTTTTTAGATTGATGAGCTTGACCCAGTCTTGAAATTTTCTAATAAAATTAAAAATATGAACTTGTGACATTGTATTGAGTTGATTTCTTTCTTTTGCACCTCCCAAAATTTGCAACTAAAATTGGATCTACACACAAGAAAATGAAAATGGTGTTTTGGGGTTGTATAAGGGCCTGCATTAGTCAAACCTTGGGTTGTACTCAACCCTACATTATTGATAAAATAAAATAAAAATATGAATTTAAAATGCTTGAAAAGAAATAATTAAATTAAAATAATTATACCTCCAATTGATTATGCAATTCCCTTAGGATAAGTTCCACATGTGTTGATGCAATAAGATGATTAAAAATTGATAAAATCATAAATAAAATAATGCTTGAAGATGCCTTGAATTAGCTTGGTGCCCCTTGAATCACATCTACTCTTGAAGGACCTTGATGGTGAGATGCTAATGAGAGAGAGATATGATGTAGTGAATTGAGAGGGATGGGCCTTTATATCATAATTTTATTCTAATATAACCTTTTTCCAACTTAGGAATATCATAATTTTGCATCGAAATTTTTTTTTGGTAGTGTAGGACCAAAAAATCTTGCCCCTAAAAATTAAGGGAAAAACCTTAGGATTGGGGCACCCCACTTGGCATGTTCCTGTACAATGACACCCAACTTGGCCCGCTCTCTCATGAAAGTGCCAAACTTTTAGGGAAAGTGAGATAAAAGGACCTACTTGTAGAAAAACTATGTTGCATGGAAATATATGATTGGTAGATGTATAAAATGTCTCTTGAACTTTAAAATAAGGTATGACTCATTTTAAATTGAGGAGATGAAAGAATTTAAATGGAACACCTATAATTAAAGGCCCAAATAGGATTTTGATGAGATTTAATTAAGAGGGGACTCATATATTAATTTAAATATATAAAGGTCCCATAATGCATAGAGAAATGTGAGATACTAAATTGAGTGCTAGGAAAGTGTGAAATTGGACTTGACTTAATTAAGGTGTACAATTTACAATGCTACAATGAACTACAACATATTTTATAATTAGGAAGTGGTAAATTTTGCAATTTTAATTTGAATCTTTTTACTCCAAATGGTTATAGGTTATTAGTCCCCATATCATCAAACATTAAAATATGACAAATTCTACTTTTGAAATTAAAAATATTACAAATTAAAACCTTCTAGCATATCAAAAGGATTAACAAGGGATCTTATGCTTGCAAAAGTCAAGATGTATAGAAAAAAGAAGGCTCAGTCAAGGAATTGTCACTATTAATATGATAAACAATAAACAAACAATATAGACAAGCAATAGAAGAACAACTAAGAAAAATTAAGCAAATGACACTAACGTGTGTCTTGTCCCTCACAAATTAGGTAGAGCTTGACTTCTAAAGAATTCAAATCTTCACTACACACTATTAACTTGGAAAAATATGTATAATATGACACTCAGTATCTTAATCCACAATATGACTTAAACATCCCTCCAAAAAAATAACAAATCATTAGACAAGGTTTAGATTCCATGACTTTAAATATAGTAATGTATTAAATTATGAAAGCAATTTGTCTTAAACCATGTCTTAACCCTTCATAAATTCATAAATCAAGTGAATCTAACTTCTAAATAATTAAAATTTTCACTAAATACTAGTCAAGGAAATGATGCATAATATGACACTTCATATATTAAATTACAATATTAGTAAAACCTCCCTCCAAAAAATAATAAAAAATCATTAGGCAAGATTTTGATTCCACAACTTTCCATATAATAATATGTTTTATTAAAGTAGATGCTATTAAACTTTTGAAAGGATCTTTGACTTGCTTTTGATTCCATAACATATGATGGATACGGCTTAAACCACACACTCCAAATTCTGACTTGCTTAGATGACACATATGAAATTACACTAGCTTCTCTAGTCGTGTCCACTTATTAATGTGATTATAGACGAACCATTAAAACAAGTCAAATTTTAAAATACATTGTTTAATTAACACACTCCAAGCTTTGACTTGTTTAGGTAGCCCATGTGAAATTACATTAGATTTTCTAGTAGCGTCCACTTATTATTGTGATTTTAGACGAACTACCAAAACAAGTGGAATCTTTAAACCAAACCCATATGATATAGTCCTCGATTAAAACTAAGATTACGAAAGAAAGTCAAAGGAACCTAAATAAAAATTGAAAGTGTTTTTCTTTTGCAATATGCTTTTCTTCAAAGATAAATTTGACCAAAACTCAACTCTCACCACAGATTTCAATGCCTTGACTCATTGACTTGACAAGATAAAATGGTACCATACAATTATAAAAATAAAATTTAAATTTTTCAAAGAACAAACTTTAATCAAAGGCAAAAGAATCAAAGTAAAAATTGAAAGTGTTGATGTTTGCAATTTACTTTCCACTCAAGATAAACTTGACCAAAACTCAAAACAATTTTGACCAAAACTTAACCCACCCAAGAGACCTCAATGCCTTGACCCATTGACTTGTACGTCGAAATGATACCATGCAATCATACGAATACAATGTGAAGATCAAACACAAACCCTAATCAAAGTCAAGAAAAAACATTGATCAAACATGAAAGCACATGCATTCAAAAGATATATTCTCATTTCTGACACAAATAAAGCTCGATTATGATACGATGCTACAACTTTAGTCAAGCATTTAAGGCAAAAGATACGAAAATAGAATCAGTCCTCATAGTTTAAAAACAATTTGTTTCTCTTCTTTTATTGAACTCAAACGTGCACTGTATTCTATTATTGTGGCCATGAATTCTTTCAAAGACTTGTCTGTGGTCCATGAAAACACGCAAGCCTGTTTTGGGAAGAAAAGCTGACAAAAGAGAGAACAAGCAGACCCAAATGAGAAGTTAATCATAAAACCAAGTTTCGACTAATTGCTTGTCTCTCATGTCGACCGCTGTCTCAGAAAAGTCGAACATAGAAAACAAAACAGGCAGCTGGTTATCAGTGTTAAGATAATGTATGTTAGCTAACCATGACCCGGCATTTCTGCAGGTCGGTATCTTCACAGGACGACAGTGTGGGTATACCTTGTTTTCTTTTATGTGTACGCCCATTATGATGCAATACCCTCTTCAACCAACCAACCAACCAAAAAAAATAAAATTCCCTTAAGCTAATCTAAATTGGTCTGTTATTTCATCAAAACCATCTAAGAAGTTTCTTAGGCATAAATCTACTTATGAAATACAGTTTTTTTCTTAAAGTTTTGAGGTAGGGTAAATGTTTTTGATTAAAGTTAGGAACTGACATTGCATTACATTTATACGACATTATCGTCAATATGAACACTCAAGAACAACATGCCAATAGGGATTTGAACCTTGATGATAGTAATCTATGTGCCCATTATGATGCATTACCCTCCCTGAGAAGTTTCTTTGGCATATATTTACTTATGAAACACAATTTTTTGGCCAAATTTTTAATTTGGGGTAATGTTTTTTATTGATTGTGGTTTCGATCGAAGTTTTGAATTGACATCACATATAAAGGACCTTATCCTCAACATGAATACTCAACAACACCATCCTAGAAGGGATTTGAAGCTTGGTGGCAATAATCACTAATACCAGACATTTCTGGAAGTCGGTATCTTGGCACGATGATACTGTGGCTTGGCCTTGTTTCTTTCATGGAGAATTTGTATGTTCATTATGATGCAAAACCCTCTTCAACATCTAAGTTTCTTCTATGAAACATACATTGTCTTTTTATAAATGTTTGATTTTGGGGACCTCGTTACCAACATGAACACTTAGAAATAAAATTCTAGTAGGAGTTCGAACCTTGGTGGAAAGAATATGTATGTCCATTATGATTCAATACTCTTTAACATGTAATATGTTTTCTTTGATAAATTTATCTATGAAATATACATTTATTTTTCATTTTTTTTGGTTTTTGGGAAATGCATTTGACTAGAGTTATGAGTCGGTGATATCACATATGAGGTACATCATCACAAATATAAACACTCAACAATAACATCCTCGTAAGGGTTTGAACCTTTGTGGAAAGAATCATATGTCAATTATGATGCAATACTATTCAACATCTAAAAGTTTTCTTTTAGGAGAAATTTACCTATCAAACGCAAATTGTGTTTCTTCAAATTTTTAAATTGGGAGGAAACACATTTGATTAGAACTATGAATCAGTGAAATCACATTCTGATGCAGAAAGCACAGAAGGAAGACAAGGAGATAGACTATCACTTCTATAACCCTTCAACCAAGAGATTACTCCAATCCAACTCTACCAACCTTGTATGAGTATGGATTCCTTAGCTTCTAGGGGTTTCTAACACTTCTCTTACCCCAATAGGCTCTTCTAGGCTTTGTACAAGATCTTCCCAATTTGGGATTTAGGGACACCTTCCCTAAACTAAGCCAAAATATGGAAAATCTTCCCCAGTGAGTTCAACTAACCTATCCAAGGGTTGAATCACCTTATTTAGGCTCTATGGACAAGGAATCACACAACCATTTGATTCCTCAATCCTCACAACACCAGGATCTCTTACTGACTTATGGAACATTGTAGCCTTTACCAAGAGGTTTTTCTTAGACAACTTTTGATCATGGAAGGAACTAAATGAATGAAGGTAGTTTTTAAGTACCCTTTATGGAGTTACTACAATCCCCAAAGTCCCAAATTCCAACTCTGCTCCAGCAAAACTAAACCCTCACAAAGTTCACAGACCTAATTGGCTAGATTAGGCTTGGATTACAAAGCAAGTAGTTAAGGATGAGTTCACAGAATGGATGCAGGGTTTGGGAAGTCTTCTCCTATCTCCAATTGATTCAAAACAACCTTTTAATTGGTCCTTCCAATGAAATTATTCATCTCCACACATCTGCAGACACTTGATTGGAAAAATACATATGGATATTTAGCCTAGGGCTTAATGCCAAAAAGACCAGAACTGCAGATCTCGACCTGAGCCTCTAGAATCATTATAAGTACATCCCTAAATTTCATTTCCCAAGTGGCAATGAGTTTCCACTGGATAAATATCAAGTTAGGGATCCATTTAGACAACAGGCCTGGTTTTAGGGCTTTCCTGGACAGTGTTCACCAAAATGCTTCTAACTTGCACAAATCAACTCTAAATGAAACAAAATTAATCCTACTAATCTGTACACGTATGTACACACATCGATTGCTTAGTAAATCTGGTTCTTTTAATTAAAAATGCATCAAAACTCTGTACACATATTCCAACCTTGTTGGAGAGGCTTGAACATGTTCAAATACCTTCATTCAATAGATCCAACTGACCCATGGATGGTTAAGACCATTTGAAACTAAATTCAAACTTCTCGAGCAACTTTTGGAAAAGTTGCTCCAGCAACATTTTGACAACATTGCAACTTTTTGCATTTTTCAACATTTTTGAACCAATAAACTTTGAATGGATTCCTATCACCTAGATATGATCAAATGTGTTCAAAATGATCCAAAATCAATGGGAACACAACCAAAACCCTTAAAACACCTAATAACCCCTATCAAATGCAAACTCAAGATCCAAGTGGACTAAGGTGTCCCAAGGTTTTATAGATGTACCTTAGGGACCCTTGGCCACACAAATTGGATCAAAACACATGGATGATGTGTTAGTAAATATATTGTTCTTTTCAATTTAACTCTAAAATACCCAAAATGCTTTAGAACAATCGAATACAACAGTTGGAAAATCGTTATTGAAAAATTGATTTCCCTCTGAATTTAAAGGTACAACTCCCTTATATGAATGATTTTCAGTGAATTTTACTCTTTCCTAGTCTAACAGGGGTATGTTCTTAACCTGAGAATAGAAGAGGTAAACCAAGCTAATCCAAGGTAGGAAATAGCTCAGGAAGAATGAATTCAACTCTAAATCTAGCCAACTCTGAGATTTCATCAATCAGATTAACTCCCAAAATTGGTAATGCATGAACTTCTACTGAAAATGCATATGAAAGACTAAAGATTAATGATGGAATGATAATGAATCGATCTATATCACAAGAACATTTCCCAAACTTAAGATAACAACGAACTTCCCCTTTTGCTAATTGTATCAAATCATAATACAAAGCTCTGGTTTGAACACAGATTGTAAATCCAACTTCAAAGAAATATCCTAATTCAATAGAAAGATAAGTGCAATGCAAATGGAACAAATAAAACAATGGTATTCAGACATACAAATTTGACTCAGAAAAATGCTATCTTTCACACCAAAATTTGGCCAACCTTTGTATTGATTTTGGAAATAGTACATATAGAGTCCCAGATTGGGCCGTTACAAGAAGGAGGGTAACCAAAACGGTTCGACTTCCCCAACTAGAATTGATAACTGAAAGATTATCCATTACATATTGATCAAAATTTAGTACAAAGAGAGAATCTACTTAAGCTTCGGTTTCGCTCCCTTTTCCTAATTTAGCCCTATAGGCAGTGACAGTTGTGATAACTTTGATGAGTTCTTCATGTTTGTTAATGTGGACATTGGTGTATCGGATGAGCCATCTGGAATGCTCTTTAGCCATACTTTTGATTGCGTCTGTCTGATCCTTCAATTCTTCCATGGCTTTATAAACACATCTGCTCAGCTGTTGAAGTTATGACACTTTGTCCAAGTGGGTGGAAGACGGCTCTAACAACTTGTCTACCAAATCAAAGAATGATTTCTGCATATTGGCCAGTCCTATCATTTCCTTACCTTCTCCACTTGCCTGTGATTTTGTATGCAAACCTTGAAGAATCTTGAAGTCTTTGTTCTGTTCTTCTTTGACCTTAATGTCTACTTGCTGCAACCCCGTCTCAGCCATGATAATCATTTCAATTTTGAACTCTAAACTTTGAAGCCACTCGATTAGAGGTTCATCTCCCTTTTTTAGAATCTTGGATTTCAACACCTCTTTTTTCTTTATCTTCATAGCTACATGGAGCGTTATTATGCACTCCTAACACTTCACTCTCTCAGAAGTGAGAGTTTGTCAATTCTTCTCGATATTATTCCTTTTTGTTTCCAACCTCAAGAGAGCATTACCCAATTGCTCAACAACTGCCAACCCTTCAGATTTGAGTCTATCATCCCATCCTCTACTGATTTGCATGAAGTGCCTATCTTCTTGCAACTTGGCTAATATAGCTTGATTCTCTACCACACTTGGATCAAAGGTTGATTGGGTGCTAGGAACACTCGCAATCAGGGTGAGAAGCTATCTTATGAAATTTGTCATCTCAACCACTTCTGCCTTTAGTTGAACCTTGGCAGTCTTGAGCTCTTCGAGTTCTTCTTCTATCACCACATTAGTACACTTCCACCAGTCTACCTTGGTGTCATGGTGAGCTAACCCCATATCAAATGACTGTAACTGAAAATACGAAGTGGTCATATCTTTGAATCTACCATCCTTGGTTGGTTTGGCCACTTCCATAGTGAAGTGTCCGGTCTCAGGGTCACGACCTAGAGTAGACATCATCTTTACTTTCTTCTATTTTCTCATAGAAACATTGGGCTGAAAGGCTCATGATAGAGTGTCTTTGTTGGAAGCCCCTTCTTCCGCCCTCTTACTCTTGCATTCCAGAGTATTTTCTATCCATGACTCTGCGCTAGTAACTTTGTTGGCAGAAACTAACTCCTCAATGAAAAACTTCTTGATGACTGGAGGTGTAGCCTTTGGTCTCGAAGCATATGGATTTACTGAAGTAGGAGAAGAGGACACCAATTTGGCTACTGAAGTGACCTTCTATTTCTTCCTAGCCTCTCCTTCTGATTCTATGGTTGAAGGAGTATCTTCACCCACTTCCACTATGACAAGAGACCCTCTCCTTGGGGAATCCTGGGTCGAGGTGTCAACTGGTACATCTACTGCGACTGCTTTTACTGACCGCTCTGGTTTTGCATCCTTGGTGAGCTCCTTTGTTGTTTTGATATTTGGGAGTGAACCTTCCCCACAAGTCTTCTTTGGCTGAACTTCTTTTTTAGGAGGTTCATCGCCTCCACCAGCTGGTTGAGAAGAAATTTTGGACATGGTTGGGAGTATTACCGAGGAAGTTGTTGCGACATTGGAGGAATCCTTTGTCGGGGTTCTTTGAGAAGGAGGCTTCCTTTCTGACCTATTGCTCCTTCTTGTTGTCCATTCAACCCACTACTCTATTCTTTTGCAGATACCCCCCATTAGAGTCTGCAAATCACTAATGGCTTGGTCCAGCATAGGTTCAAAACTATCATGGGTGAGCTTTATCTCCTCTAGATATGTATTATCACACATATGATTTCCATCATCTTCTAGCCCCTCTACTGCAATGTTAACATTGAACCTTTTGATTTGTTCAATAGTTAACTGGGCGTAGAATCTCTCTTTGCTTTCCAAATCATCCTTATAATTATCCCATTAGTCTTCAATATCATGTACATGATGAATTGCATGACTCATTTGTAATACATCCTTGGCATAGTTCACTGGGTCATATTACTGTCTCAAGACATCATAGGTTTCCAAAGAAGACCTCTTTGAGAATGTCTTGAGAACATTCTTTGCCTCTAACCGGGATGCACAACTGTAAGATCTGATGGTCATGGGGATGTCATATCCCTTCTTCTTAGCCTTAGCATAGAGTAAGCTCACTTGGAGTTCTTTCCTCATTTCTTCGATCAGCATGATCATATCAGTAGGATACCTAGGAAGCTTTAAAGGGAAATCATCAAAACATTGCAAGACGAAGGTATGAGAAACATCTAAATTGAATGAAATAACACCCAAACTGGCTGATAAAGGCCATGGCCTCAGAAGAGAATCTCCTTTCTGGGCAGCCTTGGAGCTCCCTACACAATCTCATTGTAAACACATAATTAACCCGAAGATACTCAACATAACTGTTATGCAATTGCAAAGAGGGGAAAAATTCATAACTCTTGAAATCATCAGGAAATTCCTCTAATCTGGGAAGACCTGGCCAAATTTGGAGTGTAGCCAGAATATATAAGAGGACTGAAGACATGTAAAATTCATTCTAGCATTTATCTCTATCTAGGGCCTCCAAGACATTCTCACTTACCATAAGCGCCAAATCGATGAAGTGATGTTGGGAACAGATTACCTGAACCAGGAAGAAGTGATGATCAACAAAATTGAGTGCCTCACTCTCACCTCTGATCCTGTGGAGTAACACCATAATGTCAATGATCTCTAGCTTTAGATTAGTGTCATATAATGTCTTTGGCAGCTTCCCTTTAGCGCTCTTAGGTTCTTGACACCATGCTTTCATTATCTCCTTCTTCCAAACTCACTTTTTGGCAATATATTCAATCACCACTCGAGTGTATGTCATTTCTGAATACTCATCTTGCTCTAGGATGCGAAGCAAGTTCTGGACCAATTCTCTGTCAATAGATAGTAGCACCATATCATTGGGCAAAAGAATTTTCCTAGTATCTGGGTTGTATCAAGCGATGCATTCCCAGATTAGTTCTAGGGCTTGAACAGCCATGAGAAAACTAGCGGCCTCAACTAATCTTCTCTCCTTCAATTTCTTAGTAATGGGATGTATCTGGTCCACTTTTAATCTGTTCTGGAAGTTCTGCATGTCAAAGAACTTCAGAGATGTATCTGAAATCTTATTCCATTCAGAAGTAATGTCGTTCATTCCATTGAATCCCATGAAAGAAGCCATGATTCGAATGATTTGATTCAGGAATGAGGAATATCTTTGAGAATGTAGGGACAAAGAAGAACTACTATTAAAGCTTCAAATCTAAGCAATATGTTAAGAAAATAGTAGCTCTTGTTGGCAATCTCCAACTGATCTTATAACTTTTGAATTTTTACCATTTAATGGCCAACTTCCTGCGCCACACGAATGAAAAGACCTCAACATTAATGAAACAATCTGTTATGAAGTAAAGTGACTTTATTTGAATTAATTACCTTGCTCTTACAGGCCATTAAGAAATGTCTTTTCATTTTTAGTAACTGCAACGGTAACTTTTCTGAGGTAGTGGAAAATCACTTTTTCGCTTCTTCTTTGGGCAGGAAGTGCTTTTGGAGTGCTCTCGGTTCAAAAACTTGCTAAGGGGGAAATTTGGTCTATCAGGATGCCAAAATGGCATGTGTTGATTTCATCTACCTTCTTTATATCTCAGATTTTTTGTGAGACAAGTTCTTCTTGGAAGTCACTTCATTTAAAGGGTTTGGCAGAAAACATACTCCGTGGGTCAATACCTTCCTGTAGGAGTAGGGGAGAAGTCATTTTCTGCTTTTCTACCTTTAGGCTTATTTCCTTGATTTATTTTTATTGAATCATTGCTTTTGGCTTGTAGAGGTGTAATCCAGACATAGCAGCCCTTCTTAAGCCTAAAGGATCCATTTTATAATTATACTTCTTACTGAGACATCACTTAGTAGTCATCAGTAGAAGATGCACTCTATTGATGCTTTTCAGCCAGTGGAGAGGCTCGAACCTGATTTTCTGCCAAGCTGCAAAATGAAGAATTATGGCTACATACTTCCATTGTGTGTAACACTGATGTTAGAAATCTGCAAACCATGAGCTTTACCGGATTGGGAACTTAACCTACCCTACGAAAACATAAACTCATATACAAAAACCCTCTGGTTCACAAAAGAGAAGGCAATTTGGAAAAATATGGTAAAGGCTCCCTAGCCTAAGGGAAAGTTTTCTAGACTTAGAAATGGGACTAACATGAAGCTTTCAAGACCACCACTATACATTAAACACTCACTTTTTTCTAAAGGGTACACGGAGCAAAAGTGGGGCAACAACTGGCTCTGCCTGGGGACTTGGACATTCACATGTCCAAGCGGGGAATCTCAAATCTCTAGTTTTGCAAAGCTCAACAAAAGATGGCTCACAACAAAACTAAAGCAAGACATGGAAAGGGAAAATAGAAAGGGAACCTAACAAGGAAAACAAAAGCAGGAACTAAACGTAACTATTGTACAATACAGGGGTTACATGTTTTCAATTTAAATCTGATAGAGCTTCAAATCCTGACCATTATACGTCAGGGGTAGCACTTCACCATCTAGATATGTCAATTTGAAAGAGTTCTTATCAAACGCTTGATGGATCTTGAAAGGTCCTTTCCATAGTGTTTCAAATTTTCTGTGCATGCCCTTGGGTGCCCTACGCTTGACCCACAACAACACCATGTCTCCTATCATAAATTTCCATGGTCTGCTCTTTTTATCAAACAAACTCTTTACCCATATCTGATGCTGTGTAATGTGGTCTACCATTTTCTCTCTTTCTTCTTCCAATTTTTTTAGGTACAACATCCTCTTTTCTAAACCATCTTCATATATGTCATCTTCTACTGCTGTTCTCAGTTTGCAGGTTGCTAACTCTAGCGGAAATTGAAGGCTGACCTCTAGTCCGTAAACAATTTTAAAAGGGGATACACGTATGGCTCTTTTGGGAGTCACTCTATCTACCTAGAGGGATTCATAGATTTTCTTATGCCAGGTTCTCTAGTTGTCTGCTACAAGCTTCTTCATGATATTCACCAAGTTTTTATTGCTGGATTCGGCTTGGTCGTTCCCTTGAGGGAAATAGTCAAAAGAATGACTGACCATGATGTCATACTCAAAGCAAAATTTAGTAAGTTCTTGAGAAGAAAAGTATGCAGCGTTATCCATAACTAACTTAACAGGCACACCAAACCTTACCAAGATGCTTTCTTTGATGAACTCACATACTACTTCTGAAGTAGTCCTCTTGGTTTCTTTCGCCTCACCCATTTTGTGAAGTAGTCAGTCATAGTGATTATGTAGGTATGACCTACACTAGACGTGGGGTTTATAGGACCAATAAAATCAAGACCCCATTGTTGAAAAGGACCTTCAATTATCACCGGTCTCAGAGGCAACACTGCTAACTATGGCTTTCCGGTAAACATTTTGCATTTCTCACACTTTTCTACCCAGTGGTAAGCATCTCTGAACATTCCTGCCCAGTAATAACACTGTCTTAGAATTTTGAATGCGGTAAATGACGAGGAGAAATGTCCTCCGCAAGCTTCATCATGAGATACTCTTAACAACTTCTCTTGTTGTTGTGTGTCGACACATCAGAGAAAGGTTTCATCTATTGATCTCTTATATAACCTATCTTCCCAGATAACATATTTAGAAGACTTCAGTTTTAGGTCTGTTCTTTTCTTAGAAGTCATTCCTTCAGGTCATTCACCATATGTAAGGAAATACATGATGTTCTCAAACCAGGGGTCTTGCATACTTACTGCCAAAACCAATTGTGTAGCTTTTGGATCTTTGCCTTCTTGGTTTTCTACCATTTCCCTACATAGTGCATTGCCTCTCACCAGCCTTGTGGGCTTGATCTCTACATCATATTCTTGCATTTTAGCTACCCGTGCTCCTTTTTTATTACGTCCTGCATCTTGTTGAGTCAATATGCTTTTTACTGCAGTATCAGGTACATACACAAGATAATGTGAATGTAAGACGTAGAATCTGAAATTCTTTAAAGCCTTAACGACTGCGAAAGCATGTTTTTTTCAGTTTGGGAGTATTTTAGCTCATGATTTTTTAGAGGTGTTCTCATAAAAGAAATAGGAGCCTGGACTCCCTCCTCATTTTCCTGCATGAGAATGGCTGATAGAGTATGTTCAGAAAAATAACAATAGATTACAAAGTCTTTCTTGTAATCTGGGTGACATAATACCAGAGCATTGGCTATGTTGTTCTTTATGTTTTTGAAGGCTTGCTTACCAGATTCATTCCACTTGAAATTCACATTTATGTTCATCATATCAACTATACGTTTAGTAATTTCCAAAAAATCTGGAACAAACCTCTTGAGAAAGTTAACCTGACCAAAAAAGGATTTTACTCTAGTTTTAGTCATAGGTAAACTCAATTGCTGAATAGCTCTGACCCTTTTTTGATCAATTCTTATGCCTTCCTGGGAGACAATGTGACCTAGCAATTTCCCCTCAGTTACATAGAAGACTGACTTCTTGGGATTCAATGAAATCCCATCCTCCCAACACCTTTGCAATACTTTCCTTAAGTCATTTATATGATCTACTCTTTCCCTAGAAAATACAGTAAGATCTTCCAAATACATACCAATGATTTTATTCTTCATATCACTAAAGGAAAGGTCCATACCCCTCTGAAAAGTAGCTCCAGCATTGATTAGCCCAAATGGCATTCTGTAATAAGAAAAAGTGCCCCATGGGGTGGTAAACGTCATTTTATGTTGGTCCGCTTTCTCAACTTCTATCTGGTTATATCCTGAAAAGCCATCCAACATAGACATCATTTCAGCTTCGGCTACAATCTATAGTAAGTGATCCATATTGGGAAGAGCATAATTGTCTTTCAAAGAAGATTGGGTAAGATTTCTGAAGTCTACAAATATTCTTATCTCTCCATTCTTCTTCCTTACAGGAACTATGTTTGCCACCCAAGTAGAGTGGTGTACAGGATAGATGATCATTGCTTTAAGCATTTTATCTACTTCCTTAAATATTGCACCAGCAACTTTGGGATTATAGTTCCTTTGGTTTTTCTTGAACGGGGTAGCTTCAGGTTTTAAGGGGATTTGATGCTTGAATTTCCCACCCATAAGACTTTTTCAGGTCTTCATAGCTCCAAGCGAAAACATCCGAATATTCTAGGAATAGCTTCCTGGCCTTGTTCCATTCTTCTTTAGTACAACACTTCCCAATGTTGATCATCTTCAGATCTTTCTCAGTTCCAATATTCATTCCTTCATATTTGCCAATGGTATGACCTCTTTTGATTATTTTCTTCTTCACAAAAGTGTCGTGTCTGTTGAAATTTTTTTCAAGAGTAACTAGATGGGGCGGAACGATATTACCTTGCAGCTGGATAACATCTGACTTATCTTTCTTTTTCTTGTCTGGATGGTCTCCTTTACGATTGCCACAGACTTCTTTGTGGAAGTCACCACCTTTCTCTAGATAGAGAAGGAGATTCTTGTCATCTTCAAACACTTTCCAATCTTCCACATTGTCGAGCATAGAAGGTCGATATATGACTTCCACTTGGTACTTCTTGTCTTTGAATTTTGGGTGGGGAAGGAGTAATGAAGCTAACGCAGCCAGGGAGTCTGATTTGGCATTCAACTCTCTCGACACTGATTCAATAAAGAATGCGTCTAGTGTTTCTATCTCATCCCATACTCTATTTCTATAGTTATTTAATCTGTGGTTTTTAACAGAGTATTGATTCTTAACCTAGCACACGATATGCTCTGCATCACCATGAGCTCTCAAAATCTTCACGCCCTTTTCCTTTGCAATGATGATTCCTAACAGAAGGGCTTTGTATTCAGCAGTATTGTTGGTATTTACGAATTCTAATTTATAAGCCATAGGCTCACATATTCCATCTGGTGATATCAAGACCACACCTACACCGGATCCTGATGAAGCACAACTGCCATCAAATTCAAGTGTCCAAATTTGAGATGACTCTTCTTCAGTGGAAAATTACCTTCTCCATTCTCCTAGTTTCACCTCCTCATCATGACCATCAGTAAATAGCATATAGTTGCCAAATTCCAATTCTTGATATAGAATTTGGGATTTAGGATCATCAGATTTCAGCACTGTAAATTTAGCTTTCTCTTCTAGGACTAGTTTAATCTTTTTATTACCCACCAGGATTAAATCTTGAGACCAATCTAACTTTATTTCCCCTCCTAGATCTCTACATAAACTCCTTCTTAGCAACAAACCATAGCTAGCAGAATTGTTAACAACATCTTCTTCTCAGGATGCGCTGCCAGAGCCACTTGGGCATCCTTAATTTGTCCAACTAGAGGTACTTGCTTGGAGTCCATAGAATAGAACCTACCATGAGCCTTAGTAAAGGTAAGTCCTAAAGCTTTAGCTACTATTGATGGCATCATGTTATCTGAGGCCCTAGAGTCTATTATACAATTGCTCAACTTGCATCCATTAATATATAAAGATACATAGAATGGATCAGGCTCCTGACCCAGGAAAGTAGCTAACACAGATGATTCACCTTGCTCAATGGGCTAAGCAAAAATTGACTCATTTTCTATTGTATTCATGACGTTCTGGTTTAGGTTCTGATTCCCTTCATTACAATAATCTACTAATTTATGCAATTCTATAGGATTGGATTTGAGATAATCTATGGGAGAGATTTGAATTCAAGAGTCTCTATAGAATTGAATAATGTCAAAAGAGTTCTTCTCTTTACCTAGTTGTAGAATTCTCATGCCTTGATTGGCTTCTTTAGAGTTGGAGGTAGACGCCTTGTTATTTTTAGGTGGGGGAGGAGAGGCAGGACCTTTATCTTTCTGTCTCCTGGTCAAGACTCTATAGGAAGTCCCATCTACAGTCACATAACATGTTTCTCCTTGTTTTGAATCAGACTCATACTCTAAATATAAGTTTTTAGAGTCACCATGCGAGTATGAATCCGGTTCAGCTCCGGAGACTCCTGCATTCCATTCATCAGTTTGATGCATTTTCCAAGCACGGGCTACATCAGGACAAATTTCTCCATCGTGATTCGTAGTTAGATGAAAGGCACACATATTCCCTCTTTTAGAGGGAGCTTCAATAGCTAGCCTTTATGGTGGGCCAGTTAGCTGTAATGCTTTACCATTAGCATTCCTCCCGTCATTGCCCCTTCCAGGTTTCTCTTGATAATTGCGTTGATAAGGGTTATTGAATCTAGGAAGTTGCCTTTTGAAGGCAATGAATTCATTTGAAAATTTTTGGATCATCTCATCAAATGATGTAGTACCACTAGAAGTGGCTCTTGACTAGATTTCCCTCTTCCATTTCTCGAATGAGATCATGTGATCTTCGAGTTCCACGATAGTTCTCTATGTAGCATCCAAACCTGCAGGATTAACTCTTCTTAGATCATAATTGATATCTGGTGGCATAGAACTTATAAAGAATGTTTTCAAATTCCTTGTTGTAGGTCTGTCAGCCACTGGAATATGATTTACAAACTTATTGAATTTAGCTATTGAATCTTTGATACTAATAGAAGGCTCTTTCTTGATAGAGGTTAATTGTGTCAATAAGGCATGTTCATCTTCCACAGTTTTAAACCTTCTTTCAAAAGCATCTCTCAAGGAGGCCCCATCTGTAATAGAAGAATTTGGTAGGTGGTGAAACCAATAAAAAGTTCCCTCAATGAGGGTCTCAACAAATAATCTAATAGCCACATCCTCTTCTCGTACTGCAAAAATATTGACCAAAGCAAAGAATGCTGCAATGTGTTCATCTGTAGGCACTTTCCTGTCTCCAAAAAATTTAGGAAAATTCTTTCTAGACCATGAGGGAAGAGGATTGTATGCTGCTAATTGCACGGGTCTGATTGTAGCAGCCCAAGGGAGTGCCATTGTTACTTGAGGTAGATAGGGGATTAGATTGATAACAGGGGGAGCAACTACTCCGTGTAATGTTAACACTTGGCAAGTGGTGGATAAAAGAGTAGACTGCTTAGGGGGAAAAGATGGTTTGCTCTGGCTTCTTGTAGTTCCATTTCTTTGGTGAGGTACTTCAAGAAGAGAAAAGTTAATATCTGCAAGTCTCTCAAAGACTGGGTTTATAGTTCCTTCTTTCCTTGTGCTCCTGAGAAATATTTTAGGCTCCAGATTTTTGACTAATTCTATGGCCTAGCTTCACACTCGGCTTGGCATTGTGCTCTTTTTTGATTTCTCCTTTAGAGGGCTCTTTCAAGTGCTTCTTTTCTAGCTTCTTCTCACTGTAGCCCTTGATTGGCATTTCTGTAATGTTTGGTGCTTCTTCTGTATCTCTAGGCAAAAGTGTTCAGCGAGGAAATAAGGTCTTCTTGATCGTCTTGAAAACCAAGATTTGGTTGGAGTACATAACTTATATTTTCATGGGAAGCACCATCTTTCCTCATGATATGCTTCTGGTGTAATGACGGTTTCTCTCCCTAGTAGAGTCGCCAAAAATCTGTTAGTAAACAGATTGTTCTTTTCAATTTAACTCTAAAATACCCAAAATGCTTAAGAATGATCGAATACAACAGTTGGAAAATTATTATTGAAAAACTGATTTCCCTCTAAATTTAAAGGTACAGTTCCCTTATATGAATGATTTTCTATGAATTTTACTCTTTCCTTGTCTAATAGGGGTATGTTCTTAACTTGAGAACAGAAGAGGTAAACCAAGCTAATCCTAGGTAGGAAATAGCTCAGGCAGAACGAATTCAACTCTAAATATAGCCAACTCTGAGATTTCATCAATCAGATTAACTCCCAAAATTGGTAATGCATGAAATTCTACTGAAAATGTAGATGCAAGACTAAAGATTAATGATGGAATGACAATGAATCGATTTATATCATAAGAACATTTCCCAAACTTAAGATAACAACGAATTTCCCCTTTTGCTAATTGTATCAAATCATAATACAAAGCTCTGGTTCGAATGCAGCTTGTAAATCCAACGTCAAAGAAACATCCGAATTCAATAGAAAGATAAGTGCAATGAGAATGGAATAGATAAAACAATGGTATTCAGACATACAAATTTGACTCAGCAAATGCTATCTTTCACACCAAAATTTAGCCGATGTTTGTATTGATTTTGGAAATAGTATAGATAGAGTCCTAGATTGGGCCATTACAAGAAGGAGGGTAGCCAAAATGGTTCAACTTCCCCAACTAGAATCGATAACTAAAATATTATCTGTTACATATTGATCAAAATTTAGTACAAAGAGAGAATCTACTTAAGCTTCGGTTTCACTCCCTTTGCCTAATTTAGAGCTATAGGCAATGATAATTATGATAACTTTGATGAGTTCTTCATGTCTATTAACATGGAAATTGGTGTATTGGATGAGCCATCTGGAATGCTCTATAGCCAGACTTTTGATTGTGTCTGTCTGATCCTTCAATTCTTCCATGGCTTTATAAACACATCCACTCAGCTGTTGAAGTTTTGACACTTTGTCCAAGTGGGTGGAAGATGGCTCTAACAACTTATCTACATAACCAGAGAATGATTTCTGCATATTGGCCAGTCCTATCATTTCCTTACCTTCTCTACTTGTCTGTGATTCTATATCCAAACCTTGAAGAATCTTGAAGTCTTTGTTATGTTCTTCTTTGACCTTAATGTCTACTTGCTGCAACCCCGTCTCAGCTTGGATAATCATTTCAATTTTGAACTCTAAACTTTGGAGTCACTCGATTAGAGGTTCATCTCCCTTCTGCAGAATCTTGGCTTTCAATGCCTCTTTTGGCTTCATCTTCACAGCTACATGGAGCGTTACTATGCACTCCTGACACTTCACTCTCTCAAATGTGAGAGTTTATAAATTCTTCTCAATGTTATTCCTTTCTGTCTCCAACCTCAAGAGAGCATTACCCAATTTCTCAACAACTGCCAACCCTTCAGATTTGAGTCTCTCACCCCATCCTCTACTAATTTGCGTGAAGTGCCTATCTTACTGAAAATTGGCTAATATAGCTTGATTCTCTACCGCACTGGGATCAAAGGTGGATTGGGTGCTAGGAACACTCGCAATCAGGGTGAGAAGCTGTCTTATGAAATTTGTCAGCTCAGCCACTTATGCCTTTAGTTGAACCTTGGCAGTCTTGAGCTCTTCGAGTTCTTATTCTATCACCACATTAGTAGACTTCCACTAGTCTACCTTGGTGTCATGGCAAGCTAACCCCATATCAATTGACCGCAACTAAAAATCCAAAGTGGTCATATCTTCAAATCTGTCGTCCTTGGTTGGTTTGGCCACTTCCATAGTGAATTGTCTAGTCTCACGGTCATGACCTAGAGTAGACATTGTATTTACTTTCTTCTGTTTTCTCATAGTAGCCTTGGGCTGAAAGGCTCATGACAGAGTATCTTTGCTGGAAGCCCCTTCTTCTGCCCCCTTCCTCTTTCATTCCAGAGTATTTTCTATCCATGACTCTGCGCTAGTAACTTTGTTGGAAGAAACCAACTCCTCAATGAACAACTTCTTGATGACTGGAGGTGTAGCCTTTGGTCTCGAAGCAAATGGATTTACTGAAGTAGGAGAAGAGGACACCAATTTGGCTAGTGAAGTGACCTATTTCTTCCTGGCCTCTCCTTTCGATTCTGTGGTTGAACGAGTATCTTCACCCGCTTCTACTATGACAAAAAACCCTCTCCTTGGGGAATCCTAGGTTGAGGTGTCAACCAGTACATCTACTAAGACTACTTTTACTGATCGCTCTAGTTCTGCATCCTTGGTGAGCTCCTTTGTTGTTTCAATATTTGGGAGTGAACCTTCTCCACAAGTATTCTTTGGCTGAACTTCTTTTTTAGGAGGTTCATCACCTCCACCAGCTAGCTGAGAAGAAATTTTGGACATGGTTGGGAGTATTACCGAGGAATTTGTTGCGATGTTGGAGGAATCCTTTGTCAGATTTCTTTAATTAGGAGGCTTCCTTTCTGACCTCTTCCTCCTTCCTAATGTCCATTCAAACCACTGCTTTATTCTTTTGTAGATAACCCCCATTAGAGTCTGTGAATCACTAAGGGCTTGGTCCAACATAGGTTCAGAACTGACAGGGGTGAGATTTATCTCCTCTAGATATGTATTATCATACATATGATTGCCATCATCTTCTAGCCCCTCTATTGCAATGTTAACATTGAACCTTTTGATTTGTTCAATAGTTAACCAGGCGTAGAATCTCTCTCTACTTTCCAAATCACCCTGACAATTAGCCCAGTAGTCTTCAATATCATGTACATGATGAATTGCACAACTCATTTGCAATACATCCATGGCATAGTTCACTGGGTCATATTGCAGTCTCAAGACATTGTAGGTTTCCAAAGAAGACCTCTTTGAGAATGTCTTGAGAACATTCTTTGCCTCTGACTGGGATGTGCAACTGTAATCTCCGATGGTCATGGGGAAGTCGTATCCTTTCTTCTTAGCCTCAGCACAGGGTAAGTTCACTTGGAGTTCTTACCTCATTACGTTGATCAGCACGATCATATCAGTATGATACATGGGTAGGTTCAAAGGGAAATCGTCAAAAGCTGTAAGATGAAGGTATGAGAAACCTCTAAATTGAATGAAATAACACCCAAACTAGCTGATAAAGGCCATGGCCTCGGGAGAGAATCTCCTTTCTTGGTAGCCTTGGAGCTCCCTGCACAATCTCATTATAAACGCATCATTAACCTGGAGATACTAAGCATAACTGTTATGCAATTGCAAAGATTGGAAAAAATCATAACTCTTGACATCATCAGGAAATTCCTCTAATCTGGGAAGACCTGGGAAAATTTTGAGTGTAGCCAGAATATATAAGAGGACTGAAGACATGTAAAATTCATTCTGGTATTTAGCTCTATCTAGGGCCTCTGAGAGATTCTCACTTACCATAAGCGCCCAATCGATGAAGTGATGTTGTGAATGGATTACTTAAACAGGAAGAAGTGATGATCAACAAAATTGAGTGCATCACTCTCACCTCTAATCCTGTGGAGTAACACTAGAATGTTAATGATCTCCAACTTTAGATTAGTGTTTTATAATGTTTTCGACAGCTTTCGTTTGGCACTCTTAGGTTCTTGAAACCATGCTTTCATTATCTCCTTCCAAACTGACTTTTTGGCAATATATTCAGTCACTGCTCGAGTGTATGTCATTTTTGAATACTCAGCTTTCTCTAGGATGTGAAGCGAGTTCTAGACCAATTCCCTATCAATAGATAGTAGCACTATATTATTGGGCAAAAGAATTTGCCTAGTATCTAGGTTGTATCGAGCGATGCATTCCCGGATTAATTATGGGGCTTGAACAACCACGGGAAAACCAGCGGCCTTAACTAATCTTCTCTCCTTCAACTTCTTAGTAATGGGATGTATCTGGTCCACTTTTAATATGTTCTATAAGTTCTACATATCAAAGAACTTCAAAGATGTATCTAAAATCTTATGGCATTAAGAAGTAATGTCATTCATTCCATTGAATCCAATGAATCTAGAAGCTAGGATTTGAATGATTTGATTCAGGAATGAGGAATATCTTTGAGAATGCAGGGACAAAGATGAACTGCTATTAAAGCTTCAAATCTAAGCAATATGTAAAGAAAATAGTAGCTCTTGTTGGCAATCTCCAACTGATTTTATAACTTTTGAATTTTTACCATTTAACAGCTGACTTCCCATGCCACATGAATGAAAAGACCTCAACATTAATGAAACAATCTGTTATGAAGTAAAATGACTTTATTTGAATTAATTACCTTGCTCTTACGGGCCATTAGAAATGTCTTTTCACTTTTAGTAACCACAATGGTAACTTTTTTGAGGTAGTGGAAAATCACTTTTCTTCTTCTCCTTTGGGCAGAGAAGTTCTTTTGGAGCGCTCTCAGTTCAAAAATCTACTAAGGGGGAAATTTGGTATATCAGAATGCCAAAATGGCATGTGTTGATTTCATCTGCCATCTTTATATCTCAGATTTTTTGTAAGACTGGTTCTTCTTGGAAGTCACTTCATTTAAAGGGTTTGGCAGAAAACATACTCCATGGGTCAAAACCCGCCTGTAGGAGTAGGGGAGAAGTCATTTTCCATTTTTTTGCCTTTACACTTATTTCCTCGATTTATTTTTATTGAATCACTCCTTTTGTCTTGTAGTGGTGTAATCCAGACACAACAACCCTTCTTAAGCCTAAAGGATCCATTTTAGAACTGTACTTCTTGCAGAGACATCACTTAGTAGTCGTCAGCGGAAGATGCACTTTGTTGATGCTTTTTCGCTAGTGGAGAGGCTTGAACCTGATTTTCTGCCAAGCTGCAAAATGAAGAATTATGGCTACATACTTCCATTGTGTGTAACACTAATGTTAGAAATATTCAAACCATGAACTTTACCGGATTGGGAACTTAACCTACCCAACGAAAACATAAACTCATATACATAAACCCTCTGGTTCACAAAAGAGAAGGAAATTTGGAAAAATATGGTAAAGGCTCCCTAGCCTAGGGGAAAGTTTTCTAGACTTAGACTCAGGACTAACATGAAGCTTTCAAGACCACCACTATACATTAAACACTCACTTTTGTCTAAAGGGTACACAGACCAAAAGTGGGGCAATGTGATGATCTAAAGGATTCATCCCCTTATTACAAAGAAAAGAACATCTTAGAATGCACTAAATGCGATGGGTGCCCTTCACCATACTCCTCAAGATAGAAAGAACTCAAGTCTCTTGAGTTGGAATATATTCAAGGTGAAATCCTGCCTTTTAAATATCTTCACGGGTCATCCTTCTTATTTTACTCACCCTCTTGTCTAGAATGCATTGAATCTCAGGAATGGATGGTGGGGGAAAGTCTTTCATTGCTTTGGCTAGTAGAGGGCCTTGATCACCTACAACATAAACATCACTAACATGACACGTATATGCATAAATACCCGTGACATTAAAGATAGGAGATAAACCAATATGAGAAGGTAAGTCAATCTTGTAACCATTGTTTCCACACTTCTTTAAGATTTTGAAAGGACCAAGTTTCTTCATCATGAGTTTAGTATACTTCTCTCTAGGTAACATTTCCTTCTTGAGATGGATCATCACCATATCCCCTAATTTAAATTGAAAGTCTCTTATCTTCTTATCTGCATGTTGTTTATACTTATCAGAAGTATTTTGCAACTTTGTTTGCACCTATTCATGGATATCCTTCATCACTTAAGAAAAATCTTCTGCCAATGCATTCCTCTTCTCCATATCTCTGACATCTCTAAGTTCCAATACACATCTAGGGTGAACACCATATACAATTTTAAAAGGATTCAAACCAGTACTCCTGTTGATAGAATCATTATATGAAAAATTTTCTTGGGCCATAATATAATCCCAAGTAGCTCCATGTTCTTGAGTTAAACATCTCAAAATATTTTCAAGACACCTATTTTTAACCTATGTCTGACCATCAGACTGTGGGTGATATGCAGAGAAAAAAGACACATTAGTTCCAAGCTTTTTCCATAATGTCCTCCAAAAGTGTCCCAAAAACTTAGGATTTCTACCAGATACAATTGAGAAAGAAAATTCATGGAGTCTAACAACTTCCCTAAAGAACAATGCTGCTATGTGAGATGCATCATGAGTGGTTCTACATGGTATAAAGTGTGTCATTTTAGAAAATCTATCCACTACTACATAGAGTGGTGCAGGAGAACCTCACTCTACTCTTCAAAGAAATCATCCTTCTAAGATCTTCAAAGGATTCACCCAAGGGCCTCTATGCCTAAGGGTCTGAAGGAACATTTCAACTATGGTCAATAAGCCAACTTGTAAGACCTAGTCACCCTTGGTGTCTTTATAAACCTAGGAGCTTTGACCATGGTCAATTGGCATGTTTTGAGTCTAGACTAGTCTAGGTGTTTTCTTTTGCTTCATATTAAATTTTTAACTCCATAATGATCCTTAGGATCTTAGGATTAGATCCTATTAGACAAAAAGTGCACTTTTGCAAGAAACGCAAAAAGTTGCACAATCCAAGAAATTGTTGTCAAGCAACTTTTACAAAAAGTTACTAATTATAATGTAAATTCTCCCCAACGGTCACAACATTCAAAAAGTAGTTGGATTCATTGGGGAAGGTCTTCATTAAGCCATTTCAGGTGGGTGGAAGATGAGATGATGTCATTTTGGCTTTGAAATTAATAAAAATTCCTTATTTTCCCATAATCTGGACTGTAACAGTGTGTGTATGGTTTTTTAAGGATTGGAAGAAGAAAAATAATGGATGAATTGAAGTCCATGCTCATCTAAGGATTCTATGCAACTGGTTTGAAGTGATTTGGAGATCAAAATCAAAAGATATACACAAATCATCCTCGGGTGCACAAAAACCCTCCCTAAATAGGCAGTTTTCACTAATCATGCCCTAACTTTCTTTCCCACTGTGGGAATCCCTTGTCCTTCATGGAAATGAAAGTAGGGTGTATTTATTCTAGTATTCCAAGATATTGGAAGAGGAGGAATGAGTTTTCTAATTTTACTTGCAAGCCCTAAACCAAGCATCTTTATGTTCTTGGTTCAGTCAAGAGAAGAATGAAGTAGCAGAGACACTTCGGGGGTGGAAAAATTCAATTTGATAGCAGATTGTTATCTCTAAGGGGTCCCTTTAAAAATTACAAGTGGTGGATTTCTTGAGGAGGTCGACTGGTGAAGACTTCTAGTACAAATCAACCCTTTTAGGCCTAATTAGGTCTATTGCAACAGTAAGCATTCCGTACTTTCCCTTGTGTTTGGAAATATATTCTTTTGGGGTTTGATATAACTCTGTAAAGGGTATCTGGATCCATTATATGTTTGATAGGTCCTTTAGGAAGTTTTCAAACTATGTCCTAAAAACTCTCTCTTTAGGGCTACAAGCTAGGAAGGCTTAAAGGCCAGGGTTGGTGTATAAACTCTTAGGCACTCTAAAGGGTTAAGAATCATTTATTTTAGAGATCAGTGAATTATATGGAGCCTTTCCATCTCCATTCAAACACCGATGTTCCCATTTTGTGTCAAAATCAAGAAATAGTCATTTTCTATTGAACAAGACTTAGGATCCTCTAGGAGGATATGTATTTGGTGGTTGTTTGTAGGATCTTTTGAAGGTGTAGAGTAATCTTTCAATCCATTTGGGTGTAGAGAAAACACCTAAGGTCACACCACATCAAATTTTCCAGAATAGAGGAGAGATCTGAGCCATGTTAGATCCTTAGGGAAAAATCAAACCAACACGATGGAAGGAGAAGATGATGGAGGGTTGTCAATAAGGATGACCAATGCAGAGCTAATAAGATACCTCAAAGAGAAAAGGACAAAGCTTGATTCACAAAGAGAAACTGAAATGTAGTTGATGAGACAACAAATGGAAGATCTTAGGGAAGAGATTCATAGGAAAAGTGGTAACTCTAAAGATGTTGAAGAAGGGAGTGAAGAAGAACCCCTTGAGCAGGAGGAAGATGAATGTCCTGCAGATCAGAGGCTACTAATGAATACTCTGCTCTAAAAAATATATTTTGACACTCCTATGAATCCACCATCTCAAAATTGTACTAAGTCATCATTGATTTGGAGATATAACCTTTCAATTTGGAAGATTAGCTTCACATGGCTACAATTTGTCACTAAAAGGAAGTAGATTCCCATCCTTCTTCTCATGCTTAGATTAAAGCTTCACTTCATTGGCTCAATTTTCAAGACAATATCTTTAGGGGATTCTTTCACTCTATGAGCTTATCATACATCTCAAGCCATCAAGAAAATTAAGGAGGACTGGTTGTTTTTTCCATAACTTCTAGACATCAACATTTGGTTAATAAATTATGACTCATTGTTAGTTGCCCAAAATTGTATTCTAGCTCAAATTATTTCTTTATACCATTGAATGAACATTATTCCTTGTCAAATTTCAACATCTTAATGTATTCTTTATGATTAGCTTTTCACTAAAAAGCCCTTGCTTTGGATAGATTCTTGTGTGAGTTCCATTAAATATTTAATGATATTTTGATTGAGGATCATCATAAAGTATAAGTGGAAGGTTTCCATGACAATATTTCAAAGTCATAAATTCAATAAGTTAGTATTAAATTTATACACGAAGTTTGTGACTTGAAATAAATCTTTTATTCATGGCATATCACCTTGTTCATTGTCTCCTAATGATTATTACCAAACTTCCCTCTCTCTCTTTAGCTTAGGCCACTCCTTTTTAAATTGGTTCTTCGTAAGAAAATGAAATTCGCAACAAGATTATTTTTATCTAGGAAGGGATGGAATGGGCTTCGATATTATCAACAATCTACAATGTTTAGAAAAATGATATTCTAATGTAGGGTGGAAGCATTTATTTTCCCCATAAATGATATTCTAGTTTTTTTTTTGTGTAAAAGCATCAAATTGATCTAGACATCTGTAGTCTCATATTTCTCCCTTTAAAGGTGGGTTAAATAAATCTACATTTAATTTAGTTTTTAAAATTCTAATCTTAACTATTGAATTTTCACTAGATATTGTGTTGTGCTTCTAGATTCAATTGTGTAGAATCTATTTGTATTAATATTTCAGATCACGCTCCATGATAAATAATTAGGATAAAAGAGTTGTAAAAATAGAAAAATAGAAAAAATATATACATATAAAAAGTATAAAATAAATAAATAAAAATTAAATATCTAAAATTAAAACAATTATAATTATAAACAGAACAAAACAAAATAAATAATTCTAAAGTAAAATAGCATAGACCTATAAGCAAGGAAGAGGTTGTTGTTTCAAATTTTGACAGGAAACTTTGGCAGTCAACACGACAATATAGACAGGGTGGAACATAAATTGTGGTCGAAATACACACGGAGTGTGATGTCTGGACTGTCGTCACTTTTCTGTTGATTTCCATACCAAGGTAGATTTTTTTGGTGACCAAATCCTTCCATCTAGTCATCACCGCGTATAATTTGAAGTTGAAAGCATAGGCTTTGACTGTAGCGATGAAATACAGTCTAAAGGATTATTCAATATTGTAGATACAATCTGTTTTAATATTTCAAATTGTCAAGTATTTGATACATGACATTTATAGTTAACCTATTTGCTAGATTGTCTTCAATCACATGTAATAGTCATCAACATAAAATATGTACTTACATTTATAAATAAGTAATTTCATGTACAAAAAACAAAATATTTTATATTCAAATGTGATTTGCGCACAAAATATAGACTATTTTCAAAGAAAATTTCAAGAAACATTTACATACAATCATGTTTGCAAGATTTAAATAATATATGTATCATATAGTGGTTTTTTTATTGCTTGAAGTTTTAAATTTCTAAAGACTTTGAAGAACTGATGATTCCTTGCAATTGTAAGAATGAGACTAGGAAAAGCTTCCCGATTTATTCCTTGTTTGCATACCTACACATTGAAATGAGTAGTTAGTGGCTTATTCTAAGGAATGCTTGGATGGTTCGATGTGGAAGATATAGAGGAGAACCATGGATACCAAGCTTGGGTTGCCTACATACAATGGGAAGATGGACCCAGATGTTGCAATGGATTGGGTGGATACCCTAAATAGTTTCTTTGATTGCGAAGACATCCCTGAAAAACTAGAGGATGAAGATTGCTAAGTCAAAGCTTAAAGGCACTGCACTCACATGGTGGAACTTCACTCAAGATGACAGGGTGAAGAATGTAAAGAATCCAGTCACTACATGGAAGAGAATGGAAACCATACTTAGGGAGAATTATGTCCCTAAATATTATGAAGTCTAACTTCATAAGAAAAGGATGAGTCTAAGGAAAAAGGAGATGGATATCTCTAGTTATTCTGAAGAATTTCAGAAATTGGTAATGAAGTCCAAGATTGTTGAGCCATAATGTGTAAATCTTGCTAGGTATATGAAAGGAATAATAATTTCAATCCAAGATGAACTTATCTTGACAAGCCTTACCACTATAAACCAATGCTATCAATTTGCACTAAAAGTTGAAGAAAATTTTAGGAGAATAAATGAACAAAGTGGCATTGGAAAAGGTAAGAATGATAGGGGAAGAGGAACCTTTGGAGGAAGAGGAAAAAGTAAGAGGAAAAAGTAATAGACCAAAAGGAGAATCCAACAAAGATAACACCCAAGGAGAAAGAAGTTCAAGGGGTGGATACATAAGAAGAAGAGGAAATGGTAGGGGTAGAAATGGAGGAAGAAACAATGAAAAGATCAAATGCTATAACTGAAATCAGACAGGGCACTACACCAATAGGTGTCTAGATAGAGACAAGAAGAATAACCAAGGTGAAAGAAGAACCAACCTAGTGAAAGAGGATGATGATGAAAGTGTAAGGGAATGTACGGGAGAAGAAGGGATATGCCTCATGATGAAGAGGACCTTGATCCAAGAACCTATGCCAGTGGAGCCTCCTCAAAGAAAGAACCTTTTTAGGACCACCTGTAAGAGCCATGGAAATGTATGAAAGTTAGTAATTGATTCTAGTTCTACTAAAAATATTGTATCTAGAGAGATGGTAAATAAATTAAAATTGGAAAATGTACCCTGCCCAAATCCCTCCCATGTGTCTTGGTTGACAAAAGGACAACAAACCCTCATAAATGAACATGCTTTGGTATATTTTTCCATCAAAGACTATAAGAATAGAGTCCTTTGCGATGTTGTAGATATGGATGTTTGTCACCTTTTGTTAGGACCTCCATGGTAGTATGATCTTCAATCCAACCATGATGGAGTCACAAACACGTATCAAATTAATCAGGGTGGTCATAAATACAATTTGATCCCTCTTCATGATTCTCAACAAGAAAAACCAAAGGAACAATTAGTCATGCTTGCAGGAGAACAATAAATGATCAGTAATATTCAAGATTTGGAGGTAGGATATTCCCTAGTCCTTAAACCAAAGGAGAAAACAATGCACAAAGAGGTACCTAAGGAAGTAGACAGTCTACTGCAGAAGTATAAGGGAATAGTCGTAGGAGATACACCAGATGAAATCCCACCACCAAGGGACATATATCATCAAATAGACTTCATTCTAGGTGCTTCCCTACCCAACAAGGCTTCTTATAAAATCACTCCTAATCATAATACAGAAGTCACTAAACAAATCAGTGAATTGTTGACAAAAGGATTCATACAAAAGAGTCTTAGCCCTTGTGTAGTCCTAAGTGTTTTGGCCCCTAAGAAGGATGGAAAATGGAGACTATGCACTAAATCTAGGGCAATAAAAAAATAACAATCATATATAGATTCCCTATACCTAGAATAGAGGATCTATTAGACCAACTTGGAGGAGCATGCTATTTTTCTAAGATAGACCTTAAATTAGGCTATCATCAGATAAGGATAAGGCGTAGAGATGAGTGGAAAATGGTATTTAAAACCACTGAGGGACTATATGAATGGCTTGTAATGCCATTTGGCCTTAATAATGCTCCTAGCACTTTCATGAGACTAATGAATAAAGTGCTTCATTATTTCATAGGCAAGTTTGTAGTGGTCTACTTGGATGACATTTTGATCTTTACTAGAATTAAAGAAGAACATATGAGACACTTGGAACAAGTCCTCCAAAGAGTGCATGGAAAGAAACTGTCTATTAATCTAGAAAAATGTGCATTCATGCAACAAGAGTTGACATTTATTGAGTTTGTCATCTCTAAAGGTACACTGAAAATGGATCATGAAAAGGTAGAGGCTATCCTCAATTGGCCAACACCAAAGAAACTAGGAGAATTCATAATTTTTCATGGATTGGCCACCTTTTATAGGAAATTTATCAAAAATTTCAGTCATATTTGTGCACCTCTACTTGATACCATCAAGGGTGGTAGGAAAACAAAGTTTCAGTGGACAACACAAGCATAGGAAGCTTTTGAATATTTGAAGGGGAGAGTAGTACAATATCCTATCTTGGCACTCCCTACCTTCAACAAACTGTTCACACTAGAAACAAATGCTAGCAATCTAGTCATAGGTGCAGTCCTTAGTCGGGATGGAAGACCAATTGCTTTCTTCTCTCAAAAATCGAATGAAGCCAAGAAAAAGTACAATACATATGAATTGGAACTTTATGCCATAGTTCAAGCCCTCAATAAATGGAGGCACTACTTGCTTCCTAAGGAATTCATTGTCTTCTCAGACAATCATGCACTAAGTTTTCTTAACAGTCAAGACAAGTTAAGTTGTAGACAAATGAAATGGGTTGAACAACTCCAAGCATTCACCATTTCAATAAAACACAAGAAAGGAACCTCAAACACAGTGGAAGATTCTCTTAGTAGAAGAGTTATTTTGGTGGAAGAAGTGCTGGTACAAAGAATGGGAATTGATGCCCTCAAGAACCTATACAAGGATGATTCAGACTTTGGTGAAATCTACAAGGTTTTCTCTAATCTTTGAGATGCATATAACACTACTTATTCATAATATTTATTTCAGAATGGTCTTTTGTTCAAAGGGGGTCAACTATGCATTCCTAAATGCTCCATGAGGGACAATCTAATTAGAGAAAAGAATTGTGGCAAACTAGGGGGTCATTTTGCGATTGATAAGATACTTGAACTCTTAAAGAGAAACTATCATTGGCCTAGACTCCCCACTGATATCAGAGAGTTTGTAGAAACTTGCACAATTTTCCAAAGGGCTAAAGGAGTTAGGACCAATCAAGGTCTCTATCAACCAATCCCAATCCCAAGAAAGACATGGGACACTGTGAGCATGGAATTTGTCCTAGGACTTCCAATAACTAAAAATGGTTTTGATAGCATTTTTGTCATAGTGGACAGGTTTAGCAAAATGGCTCACTTTGTTCCTTTTAAGGTTTGTAATGATGCATCTAATATTGCTAACTTTTCTTTAAGGAGGTGGTCAAGATTCATGGATTGCCAACATCCATTATCTCAGATAGAGATGTTAAATTCCAAGGGCATTTTTGGAGAACCCTTTGGAGAAATTTGGGAACAAACTTGTCATTCAGCTCTCCATACCATCCAAAAATAGATGGGCAGACTGAAGTTGTAAACAGGTCATTAGGAAACCTTCTAAGGTGTCTAACAAAACAATATGGACAAACTTGGGATACCATCCTTCATCAAGAAGAATCTTCTTTTAACAATTTAGTCAACAGGTCAGCAGGGAAGACACCATTCCAAGTAAACTATGGAATACATCCAAGAGGAGTCATGGAGTTGAGAGATTTACCAGGTGACTTCAAATTTAGTCCATAGGGTGAGGAGTTGTGTGCATGGATCAAACAAATTCATGATCAAGTCAGAGATACATTGACTCAGAAAAATGAAAAGTATAAGGAATAGGAAGATAAGAAGAAGAGACATATGGTTTTCAAAGAAGCAGATCAAGTATGGGCATAATTGAACAAGGTAATGCTACCTAGGGGGCACACTAAAATGTGGATGAGAAAGATTGATCCATGTCAAATAATTCATAAATTTTGGGGACAATGCTTATAAAATTTATTTACCCCCGACTATTTCTATCTCTCCTATTTTTCACATTAGTGATCTCACTCCTTTTAAAGGTGATGCAGGATCCAATACTTCTTTGCATGATACTAAAGATACATAGGCCGAATGGATAAAGGACTTGCCACCTAGCCAACCACTTCAGTTGGAAAAGATTCATGACTCCAAATTTGTCAAGAAAAATAGGAAGAAGACCTACAAGGACTACTTGGTTAAATGGAAGGGGCTACTTGAAATTGATGCCACATGAATGAGTGAAGATTTTATCAAGAAGAATGGGACTTCCCTTCAACAATTGGTCTCAAGTGGAACTTGAGTTTTCAAAACAAGGGAGTATGGTGCAGGATCACCTCCCTCTACTCTTCAAATAAATCATCCTTCTAAGTTCTTCAAACGATTCACCCAAGGGCATCTATGCCTAAGGGTATGAAGGAATATTTCAACTATGGTCAATAAGCCATCTTGTAAGGCCTAGTCACCCTTGGTGTCTTTATAAACATTTGGCTTTGACTATGGTCAATTGGCATGTTTTGAGTCTATATTAGTCTAGGTGTTTTCTTTGGATTTCTAGTAATTTTTTAAGTCCATAATGATCCTTAGGATCTTAGGATTAGGTCTTATCAGAGAAAAAGTGCACTTTTGCAAGAAATGCAAAAAGTTGCACAATGCAAGAAATTATTGTCAAGCAACTTTTACAAAAAGTTGCTAATTATAATGTAAATGCTCCCTAATGGTCACAACCTTCAAAAATTAGTTATTTGGGGAAGGTCTTCATTAATCCCTTTCAAGTGGGTGGAAGATGAGATAATGTAATTTTGGCTTTGAAATCAATAAAAATTCCTTATTTTCCCATATTCTGGACTGTAACAGTGCGTGTATGGATTGGAAGAAGAAAAAGAGTGGATGAATTGAATTCCATGATGATCTGAGGATTTTATGCAATTGGTTTGAAGTTATTTGGAGATCATAATCAAAATATATACACAAATCTTCCTCGGGTGCACAACAACCCTCCCTAAACAGACAATTTTCATTAATAATGCCCTAACTTACTTTCCCACTATGGGAATTCCCTGTCCTTTAAGGAAATGCAGCTAGGGTCAATTTATTTGAGGATTCCAAGAGATTGGGATAGGAGGAATGAGTTTGCTAATTTTACTTGCAAGCCCTAAACCAAGCATCTCTATGTGCTTAGTTCAGTCCAGAGAAGAATGAAGTAGTAGAGGCACTTTGGGGGTGGAAAAACTCAATCTGATAGTGGATTGTGATCTCTAAGGGGTCACTTTAAACATTCCAAGTGGTGGATTTCCTGAGGATTTTGACTGGTGAAGACTTCTAGTACTAATCAACCCTTTTAGGCCTAATTAGGTCTATTGCAACAGTAAGCATTGAGTACTTTCCCTTGTGTTGGGAAATCTATGCTTTTGGGGTTTTATATAACTCTATAAAGGGTATCTAGATCCAATCTATGTTGGATAGGTCCTTTAGGAAGTTTTCAAACTAAGTCCTAGAAACTCTCTCTTTAGGGCTACAAGCTAGGAAGGCTGAAAGGCCAAAGTTGGTGTATAAAATCTTAGGCACTCTGAAGGGTTAAGAATCATTTATTTTAGAGATTAGTGAATTGTATGGAACCTTTCCATCCCCATTAAAACACATAGTTTCCCATTTTGTGTCAAAATAAGAAATAGTCATTTTCTATTGAAGAAGACTTAGGATCCTCTAGGATGATATGTATTTGGTGGTTGTTTGTAGGATATTTTGAAGGTATAGAGAACTCTTTCAATCTATTTGGGGTGTAGAGAGAAAAGCTAAGGTCACACCACATCAAATTTTACAGAATAGAGGAGAGCTCTACATCATAGACACTATCAAATCCAGTTTTGGTTTTAGGAAGACCCAAGACAAAATTCATACTTACTAAATCCCAATGCTTTGAAGGAATATGAAATGAAGTGTAAAACCGTACATTGGATGTGTGACTGTTGTCTTGGTGACAAACCAAACAAATCTCCACATACTTCATCACATCTATCTACAATTTGGGGCAGTGATAGAATCTCCTCACAAGTTCTAGTGTCTCATCAACACCAATGTGCCCTACTAAGCTACCATAGTGCTTTTCTTTGATAATGTTCTCCCTTATGGATCCTTTAGGCAGACAAAGAAAACTGTCTTTGAAAATTAATCCATCCTGCACAAGAAACTCTGATAACTTAGTGTGATACCTCTCTGTCATGTCTACTCAAACTTGGTAAGATTCCTTGAAGTCATCATTTGTGGCATACATGTCTTTCATGGCATGAATTCCAACACTCTCCAACTAAATATTCTAAATACTTAAGTTCCTCCTAATGAGAGAATTAACAACCTTTTTCACAACCCCTTTCTTATGCTTAATAGTAAAAGTGTATGATTGTAATAATTCCATCCATTTGACATACCTATGGCAAAGCTTCTCCTGCCTATTCAAATAAACTAAGAGCATGATTATCAGTAAAGACTATGAATTCCTTAGGAAACAAGTGTGTATGTATTTTGTGGACTTGCAAGCTGTAACACAACACTTTAATATATCATTTCATTAGTGAGATAAACATGAAATAACAAAGGTAAAGCACACAAAAATTGACATATTTCTCCCCATCTAAGAAGAGTATGAAATATGCTATAATTTGCCCTCGAATTATGCATAAATCAATGACACATTCATGCTTATAATGGAATATTTAAGGAATGCAAGCTAAATGCTCAAAAAAATTTCATTTTAGAGTTCCCAAATGAAAGATTATGTAATTACTATGCAAAATATGAACTAAGAATACACTTAGAAATTAGGAAAGCATAAGGATGCAAATGAAATTCTAAAATTAGGGGCCCATTGAGATCAAAATTCATTCCTTTTATAGAAGAATTTGAGAAATGAGAGGTAAGGATTGAATTGTGAAGAGAGGTGGAGATTGAATCCTTGGTGATCCAAGTGATTTAACTCTCATTGGATAATGGATTGACTTTCCATTTTGCAAGTGAGGAGTTGTAAATATGAGGTTTTATTTAATTATTTTTAATTAATTACCTTAGCCATGTATTTATTTATTTTTATTTAATTGATTTGATTTGATTTAATTGGATAAGGCAATTAATCTAAATTAGTGATAAGATCACTTTCAAAATTAAATTTGATTTAAATGAATTATACCAATTAATTGAAGAATTGTCTTGACATAATAAGGGGTATGATCACACTTAGGGAAAATAGGGTCTATAGTTAGAGCATACCAAATTAGGGTGGTTACATTTTCCCCTCTTTGAATTGATGTGAAAGCAGCGCATTGATTTAAAGAATGATTGATGTTGACTTCATAAAGTTTGAGAATTTTGTACTTGATCGAACAAACTGTCTAATGAGATTAGTCTCTCACTTGATTGAACTAAGACTAATAGTATTGAATTTGAACTTGATCGAACAAAGGTCAATAAGAAAAGATCTAATGATACCAATTTTGAACTTGATCAAATGAGAATTGATAATACTGACTCTGAACTTGATCAAACGAAGGTTAGTACGAGGCTGCTAGGAGCTCAGAGGTATCAATTCTGAACTTGATCAAATGGGAATTGATAATACTGACTCCAAAATTGATCAAATGAAGGTCAGTACAAAGATGCTAGGAGCTGAATAAAGATCTAAGAATATGTAGAAATAGATATCCATCTTGTGAGAACTGAAGCCTTCTATCCAATAGTCCTGATTTGATCGAGGGAAACTGCCATGCCCCTAGTCTTTTGATGATGAAGTCATTTTAATGCTTTTTGAGCAATAATTTAATTGATTTTAAGTGCGATCATCCCCCTCAGGAATGAAATTGAAGGAAAAATAATAAAATACCTCTGTAGAATGATATATCACTTGAAATGATCGATTGGATCATGAAACAATCAATTAGAAGAAATGAAGAAGCGAAGGTGTGTTAAGAGAAAATACAATTTCACCAAGTTAACTATGTGAAAATGTGAGTTTTGAGTCTGATAAAATGATGTAGGACCAAAATTTTGATGAATAATATGCAATTTGGATGATAGAGAACCCGGAAAATTGATTTCATAAAGACTCCCAATCATTTTCTGAACATGTATATAATTTATGCATTTTTGTGAGACTATCGTAAAATTTGTAGTGTGTTGTGTAAAATATTGTCTATGCATTCAATTTCATTCCCAATTGATCAGAGAAGAACAAAATTGAATTTTTATACATGTATATCTATTTCATTGTGATCATACATATACTCTTTTGTAGACAGTTCCACATTTTTGATCTGTTCGATCATTGATATATATCTGAGATAGTTGTTTATGGTGTTTTGATATGTTCATGGGTTCTCTCTTTTGATAGATGTTTAGACTAATGTACATGTGATTATATACTTGGTTTATTGATGAGTTAGATTAGATTCATGTGATGACATCATTTATGCTCTTTTGATTTATTATTGATAAATAAATGTGTTTATATGATTCTAGATGAATATGTACATGTATGTTTTTGAGATTTTCTTTATGCAAATATATGTATGGATGCACTTAGGATGTAAAATAAATTCAATGCTTGAATTCTTTGTTTTTGTATTTTCTCTTTCTCATTTATGAATTCAAAATGTATGCCATGGATATGAAATGATATTTGGTATCTATAATAGAGATTATGTAGTTAACTTGGATTTCGGATGAACCAGGAAATCATTTTGAACTCAAGTCCTTATGTTGTTCTAAAAATTAATCATGCAATCTCTACATGCAGACTCTTAGGACTGTCATTGATTTGTATATATAATTTTTATCATCGTTGGGCATTTTTGTAATGGACATCATCAGATAGTACAACTTTAACTAATACCCACAAGGTATCATGAAAGTATGAATACTATGTGTATTGTATGCAATGTTGGAAATAAACCTAAGAATCAAGGCATAGAAGCTAGGATGACTAGTCAATTATCTCCTTTTGCTTTTAAGCATCATCTTATGTTTGTGTGTAATGTAATATATGTGACCCACAATGATCTTTAATATTCATATTCTTGGGTACATAATGTGTCATACACCTTACTTAGAATCTAATTTAGAAACAGACAAGGAAATTGGTTCAATCTTACCATAGTTTAAATATAACAAGGATCGAGATATATGCGGCTATCCACTCATGATGACAACTCTTACCATAAAAATCTAAGTTAGGTGAAATTTATAGGATCATTGAAACAATCTCCATATGCAAAAAAATAATAAAAGATTATGTCCCCTGTCCTTGTGACTCTTTGTCTTTGAATAGATGTCATGGAGTAACTTGGAAGACATAACAATCACCAATTGATAATCAATCAAAGAAAATTCATAAATGCTTCCATGCCCCTAGTTTGAAACATCATCGAAACATAAAAGAATCATAATCAAACCAAGACCAGTCATATGTGTTTAAGTAGTATTGATAAATAATGTTGAATCATTATTCAAGCACAATAGAGTATCATCAATCAGAACTTGAAATCAAGCAATATATTTTTCATGTCTGAGTATATGAGATTAACTTTTTCAGCAATTGCAATCCAATTTAGTGTTTAGGAACACTATTTGAATATAGTGTTGAGAAACACTAGAGATTAAAGTGTTAAGAAATACTAGTATGATGTCTATTACAGGTAGGTGGTGTTTAAGAAACACCTTTGTTTATGATAGTGATATTTTTTATATAAGTATTGATAAATACTATTTTGAGAGGAAAACCATCCTAGATAAGGCACCTAGGACAACCTAGTAGATGCAGGCTGAACATGCTAGAAAAGATGCCCCCAGTGTAGAAATACTATTCCTAAGACGCAAATGCAGACAAATCCCAGGCAAGGATATGACATTTGTAAGGAATCAGAGACAACCAATAGCACAAGTATGACAGTAAAGGATTAGTATAAGTAGTGCTTTGATAGATAGAGCACAGAGTAAAAGTGACATTTGTTTGCCAGGTGTTCACCACTCAACAAAGCTTTTTTAATTTTTCTACCAAGACGCCTATTTGCCAGTTTTTTGCCAAGGCAATTTTCTCTTTTTCAATTTTTTTTTGTTCTTTTATTTATTTATTTATTTTTATTTATTTTTGTTAGTATCAAGGCACCTGTTTTCCAGGTTTGCACCAAGAATACCTTTTTTCAGAAATTTTTCCAATGTTTTTGGATTTCTTCAAGATCAATTTTCTGATTTTTTTGGTATTTTTTGAGAGCTTTTCCACTGCACGGGCTCTATCAGCCAGATGTCAAGCATAGAACCGATTCAAGTGTAGAGTATTGATAGGATCAGGAAGAACATCTCCCTCAAGTGTAGATAACTGATAAGCTCTAGTTCCAAAATTTGCAGTAATAACATAAGGCCCTAGCGAATTGGATTCAAACTTTCCTTTTTGTTCTCTATTTTGCTGATTTTTAGGATTCTCTTTGAGAATGAGATCCCCCACTTGAAATTGTCATGGTTTTACCTTCTTATTGTACTCTTTTGACATTCATTTCTGGTACACTTTGAGATGATCAAATGCTTGTTTCCTATGCTCATCAAGTAGTTCTAGTGCATGAACCCTATCAATGTGGTATCGTTCATCTGTAACAAGACCTTGAAGAGATACTCACAAAGATGGAATGTCTAATTAAATGGGTAGTACTTCTTCTACACCATAGACTAGGGAAAATGGCATGGCTCTAGTTGGTTTTTGGATACTTGTTCTGTAGGCCCATAATGTCAGATTTAGTTGCAAATGACAGTCTCTGCCAGACTTACTCATAGTTCTATGTGAGATTTTTAGAATGTTTTTATTTGAAGCCTCAGCTTGTCCATTACCTTAAGGATAATAGATTGAAGAATAATGCTGAGTGATATGAAACTATATACAAAGGTCTTGGTTTTTGAGCTGACCCCCATTGTCCGTTACAATAAAAGAGGGTATCCCATACCTACAAATGATGTAGTTCAAGATGAACATAGCAACCTATTTGGTGGTGACTTTGATTAGCAACATGGACTAAACCCACTTATTGAAATACTCAGTGGCTGTAATGATGTACTTGTGTCCACTTGAAGAATTAGGATAGATTTGTCCAACAAGATCAAAGGCCCATTGTTGAAATGACCAATGTGTTATAAAAGGTATGAGTTATCTACCTAGAGCATGGATAAGGTTTCCATGTGTTTGAAATTTGTGACATGTTTTGAAAAATTGAACAACATATTTTTCCATTGTAGGCCAGTAGTAGCCAACTCTTAATACTTTCTTAGCTAATGAAAATCCATTTAGTGTGATCCATATACACCTTCGTGAACCTCTTTTAATGTGCGGTCAGAATCTTCTTGTTCTAAACACCTAAGAAGTGCATAGTTAAGACCTCATCTATATAAGTTAGTAGTGATGAGGACATAATGTGATGTTTTCCTAATTAAATCTTGTTTTTCATTTCATGATAGGTCATTGGGTATGGTTTGATCAGTAAGATAAGTAATTATTTTGGCATATCAGGATTGGTCTTGGGAATTTAAAGAACAAATCACTTGGGATTTAGGTGTATCAAATGCTGGAAAGGATAATTCTTCCACTAAGAATTCATAGTGGAATTGGTGTTCTTCCATTTGTAACATGGATGCTAGCGTAGTCATAGAATCTGCAGCTTTGTTTTCTATTCTTGGTATTTGTTGGAATGTGATGAAGACAGATTATTTCTTCAAATATTCTACCAGTTGTTTGCAAGGCATTAGTTTCTCATATTTTTTTTGATAATCTCCATTTACTTGGTTGATAATGAGCTGCGAGTCACCATACACATGTAACTCTACAATTTTCCATTCCATAGAAAGATTGAGTCCATTTACCATTGCTTCATATTTTGAGATGTTATTCTTTTATGGAAACATCAGTTTATATTCCTTGGGTATCTTGTAGCCTTGAGGAGTGATAAATAAAACCCTTGCTCTAGATCCTTGTTGTGTGAAAGAACCATCAAAATACATCTTCCACAAATATTCAATTAAGTGCATGATTGTTTCATCTAGAAATTCAATTATTAAAGGTGTATCATCTTGCAATGGCAAATCAGCTAGTTGATCTACTAGGACTTGTCTTTTGATAGCCCTTCTGTCCACATATTCAATATCAAATTCACTTAGAATTAAGACCCATTTTGCTATTCTTCATGTCAATTCTATTTTACTCAGGAGATATTTGAGAGGATCTATTTTTGTAATAATTTTGACTGTATGCGAGAGCATGTAGTGTCTCAACTTCTAGGATGCAAAAAAAACCGCTAAGAAAGTTTTTTCAATAATAATATAGTTGAGTTCATAAGACACTAAGGTCCTATTGATATAATAGATTGCTCTTTCCTTTTTGTTTTCATCCTCTTGTGCTAGCAATACTCCAAGTGATGTAGCCATAGCTGAGATATAGAGTAGTAGTGGTTTTCCATGAATAGGCATCATGAGAATAGGAGGATTATCCAAGTAATATTTTAGTTCTTTGAAGTTGTTTTCACCATGGTCATCCCATTTGAAAGTAACACCTTTATGTAGCAGTTTTGTGAAAGGTTGTACTTTATCTGCTAGTTAGGACATAAATCTCCTAATGGACTGAAGTCTTCCTTGAAGCATCCACATTTGGCTGATATTGTGAGGAGGTGACATTTCCAGTATAGCTTTTACTTTTTTGGGGTCCACCTCAATTCCGTTAGCTGATATAATAAACCCTTAGAGTTTCCCTGATTGGACTCCAAATGCACATTTCTTTGGATTAAGCCTTAGTTGAAATTGCTCCATGAAATCTAGTATATTTCTCAAGTCTTCAATATGATTTTTTCTTATCTTTGACTTGGCTAATGTATCATCCACATAGTCCTCCATGTTTTTGTGTATCATATCATAGAAGATTGTCATCATAGCTCTTTGGTATATATCACTAGCATTCTTTAGTCCAAATGGTATGATGTTCCAGCAAAATCTTCCCCATGCGCATGTAAATGTTGTCTTTTCTTGGTCCCTAGGAGCAATCTTAATTTGGGTATAGCCTAATAATCCATCCATAAGTGAATACATCTGATATCCCATTGTGAGATCTATAACAATATCAATATTTGGCAATGGAAAATAATCTTTAGGAAAAGCTTTGTTTAGGTCTCTAAAGCCTATGAAGATCTTGATAGATTTATCTATTTTAGAAATGGGCACCACATTAGAAATCCATACTGCATAAGCGATGACTCTTATGAATCCAACTTTCAATAGTTTTTCCAGTTCTTGTTTTACTAAGAGTGCCACATGTGGATGCATCTTCCTTAATTTTTGTTTCATGGGTTTTATTCCAAGAGCTATAGATAAATGATGCATTATTAATTCAATACTGAGTCTAGGAATATTAGTGTAAGACCATGCAAAGTTGATCTTATTCTCTTTGAGGAATTCGGTGAATTGTATCTTTTCTTCTTCTGATAAGGATTGTTCTAGGTGAAAAAATTGAGGATCTTTTGTTGTTCCCAAGTTAATTGGTTGTGTTGGTTTTATCAAAACTAAAGATCTTTCTTGAAAGTGCTCAGGGAGGATACAAGAATCTCATCTGTTGGCACCTCTGAGAGGTTTTCACCATCATATACATCTTTTATTTTTACTTTTTAAGAATATGATACTGCCACAACGTGGTTTTCACCATCAGTTCTTTTGTTCTTTTTATTTTTCAATTTGTGACTAAGAAACTTGATATCCTCCTCTGACATTTTCATGCTCCTTGCATTGGTGGAAGAAGGATAAGGTTCACAAGCTTTTAGATAACATGCCAAAGTGTAGTCATTGGGGAAGTTCATGATAGGAGTAGGATTTGAATTGGTGTGATCAATCAGGTTGGGGTTTACCAAGGATAATGATTTAGAGTTTGGTAAGGACAACATCATGTCAGCATCAAGACTATTAACTAACAAGACATGTTCCATTAAGTCAGCTTCTACAGTGTTTAAATCATTAAGAGTCGAATCATCATTAATAGGGTCATTGTTAGTAATATGAGGACCTAACTCTAGAGACTCATTAATTGAGATTTCTTCTTCTTCTCTCATTAAATTGAAACTCATAGATTATATCCTTTGAATGTCCTCTAGACCTAGTAAAGCATTAGTATCTCCATCAAAAATCCTGGGTAGTGGTATCTCATCTGATTTTGGGACAAGAATAGTGTTACAGGAAGTGTTATAACTTTCTCCTCTCTCCAATAGAGATACAAATTTGTGAATCAAATATACCTCAATGTCCATGGTAGCATTAGATAGGTTATCCTATTCATAATCATGTGAGTCTATTATTTCATCATCGGATCTATTTAAGAACTTAGTAATAGTTATGTGATGTACCCTATTATCCACTTGTAGATCAAAGTGTGTTAAGTCTAGGACATGTGAAATTATAACCAATTTCCTCGAGTTAGGATGTATATCTTGTTGTTGGGGTATTTCTTTATGAGTTTATTCTATCTGTTAGACTTCTGGAGAGTCTTCTGTTATTTCTTCTACTTCGTGGACATCAGCTTGTGACAACAAAGGAACATGATGCTCTTGTTGTGCTAAGAAAGTAGGTACATATCTTTCTCCTTGATATTCCACATACTCCATACCAATGTGTAATAATCTTTCATATGTCCATGGTTCCAATTTTGTTTCTTCTTCTTCATCACCCCTTCCTTCATCAAAGATTGGACCATCTCTTGAAGTAGGGTTTTTTGAATTGTTATTGAAACCTAATCATGTTTTGTCTTTGGTGTCTCTAAATTCCATGTGTAGAGGTTCAAAAAGTCATTTTCCTTTATCTCCTAAAGGTCCCTTCCCTTTGTATCCCATTTTTTTGAGAATGTCATATCTTTTACCATACTTGTTAGGGGATATATCCACATGTTTTTGATGACATGTAACTGATTGAATGTTTGATAATGTTAAGTTGAAGATAATGCAAGGAATTAAATCAATTAATGGTTTGTATTGTCATTGATGTCAACTTGATATCATCTATACAGTCATGTACATAATGCCAAAGACTTTAGAGAATCAATGGAACAAAGGTTATTCTTTTAGCAATGCATAAAAGTCAAGTATTCACTAAGTGACAAACAACACTGACGGAGTGCACACCATCGGTAAAAGAAAAGAACAAAAGTCATAGTGATACCCGACGAGCAGAAGATAGTATTGCCTGATGAAGCAAAATAATAGTGATACCTAATGAGCTAAAAACATAGTTACCCAATGAGTAAAATCCAATGATGCTCGATGGACAAAGATCCTGAAGCTGACTAGAGTCACACCGATAGAACTGGCAGTTATCACTGACGACTAATTGTAGAGTTGACCGATAGAACAAAGAGTTCAGAAAATGACAAAATATCTAGCTGGAAGAGCTTAAGGATAGACTTAACTAGTTGTTTTATTTGTTTTTTTTTACCAGAGTTAAGTAATTGATTTAAAGAAGATTTGTACAATTGGCAAGAAGATAACTAATAGATAAATCAAGAGTTAAAGCTTTAAATCAAATTGGCTAGATTGTTTTTCATGCCAAGAATCAAGAATTAAGAATTAAGGAATATCATGTCTATATAAGAGACAAGCATAATTCATTTCTATAATCACATACATGGAAGGAGAGTGAATAGAAAGAGGATGCTGAAGAGAAACTGATGAAGAAGAACTTCATATAGTCTTGATCAATCAAGCTGAAGAAGAGCTAAAGAATTCTGTAGACACCGACAAATAGTGAAGCACAACATCATAGAGTAGAAAGTGTGGAGCACAAAGAATTGAATTGATACATTGATCAGAGAGATTTTTGTGCGTGCTAAAAGTGGCCTCTACTTAGCAGAACACTTCAACATGGTCATTACTCTTCAGTTGTATATAGGAATGAATATGGACTCATTCATCCTACATGTATGAAAGAATCAACCTGTTGCCTTCTAGAAGGCAAGAGTGTGAGCTTGCTCTCAGGTCATTGCAAGCTCAGTGACTACACCGAAAACCTAAATGAAGGATTTTAAAAGCTATGATAATGCAAATAAATGATTAATCTAAATGAAAATGTAGTTTTTTGTTCATCCAAGACTAATTAGGATTCATTTTAGAAGCACCAAATTGAGTGTGTAAGATTGATTTTAAAACACCAATTGAAATATGCTCTAAGATTAGATTTGCATGCTTGAAATTAAAACAACAATGCTAAATGATAAATGCTAAGAAAAGAGAAGAAAATGTAGTATAATAACTTTAAAATAAATTAGGATCCTTTGTGAAGGAAAAGAGTTTCTCTTTTATAGAAATCTCTCTCAGATCGACGGTCGAGATCGAACAAAAAGAGTGGCTCAGATTCGATTGAAGAAGCACAATCCATGTGCAAGTGTTTTGATTGGTCGAGAGAGTCAGTTGACTGAACTGACTGATCAGTTATTTTGGAAACTTCCAAAATTAGTTCACAGTTAACTGAAATGTTTCCAAAATGATAAATAGTGGAGAATCAGTTAACTGAGTGGAACTGGATTGTTTCCCTTTTAATAATCAGTGGAGAATTAGTAAACTAAGTGGAACTGGATTGTTTCCATTTTGATAATCAGTCAACTAAATTTGATGATGTCATATGCATTTTTAATAAATTAATTCATTTTGAATGCACATTTATGATTTTATAATTAATTTAATTCATTTTTTATTTAATTGACAATTTTGTAATTTTTATTTAAATAATATGTCATAATATCAATTAAATAATTAACATAATGTTTATTTGCTAATGTAATGTGATTTTAGGAATTAATTAACTAATCAAGTAAGATGAATAATTAGGACCTAGGTTTTAGGTCAGATCAATTTAAATTCCATAAATTGCCTATTTGATTTAGGACTTGGGTTTAATCAAGATTAGGGTTTCTAGATTAATTACTGAGATTGGGGGTCTAGGATTTATGTGACCATTTTTAGGTGATTACATTTTCCCCTGTTTGAATTGATGTGTGATCAACGCATTGATTCAAAGAACTATTACTGATGAGATCTAGAATAGTGTGATTTGAAGCGATGAAACCATTCTTTTCAAGAAGAAGACTGACTTCGAGCTTGATTGGATGAAGATTGATCAAAAGATATAAAACAAAATGCTTAGTTTGATTTGAAGTGATGAAACTAAACATCTGTTAGGAACTCTTAAACCTTTTTGATTGGTTTAAATGGATAACTAGTTTGATTTGAAGCGATGAAACTAATTACCATTAAGAGATTTGATTAGCAAGCAAATTGACTTGATTTGAAGTGATGAAGCCAATTTGATCAATGTATTTAGTTTCAATAATGATTGCCCCATATAAGATTGATCTTGTCTGGTTTCAAGTGCATTCACCACTATATAAGACCATTGATTAGGTTGCCTTTGATTTAAGATGATCTCAACTTGATTTGATGTGACGAAGTTGAGATGCCCCAAGCGATGGGGTTTTTGATTGAGGATGTGATTACTGGAATATTGATGTCCTGATCTTTCCCCCTCGAGAGTGAAATTGAAATATGGCTAGGTGCCCCAGTGATGAGAAGCAATTTGATGGATTAGACAATTTAGGAAGAAACTGATCTGATTAGGAAGAGGTCTCACGTGGTTAGGAAAAAAATCTGTACTTGATGAGAGGTCCTATTGGTTGACCAAAAGTAAGATACATGGATTGATGAGAAGAAAAGCATGAGAGTTTCCATTGGTTGTGCAAGTGGTCAAATTAAGATTTTGATTTTGATCCTAAAAATAGAATTAGGACAGTGGATTTAGCAAGGGGTCTCATGACCACTAGATGATGAGAAGATTGATCGATTAGAATCTCAGATCCTTGACATTGGATAGAGATAAAGTTATTATTCTGATTTCAACACTATGCAGATGCAGACTAACATGAATGCAACCTAAGGTGTAGTCACAGAGCTTTAGCATTGAAAATTTTCATCATTGAGCATTTTGGAACACCAGAGTCAATACAATCCTTACTAGTGCCACTGCGACCATAAGAATATGAATATGAATTTCATCAGATAAGATATGGGAAACTAACGTAAGCATCGAGGCACAACAGCTGAGATGACCTGAACGTTGTTTCCAATTTTGATAGTGCAAGAGCACACTAGCATCGAGGCATTCAAAGCCAAGATAACCATGAGTGCACACTTGTGTAAACAAACAGATAAATAACAGTCAAGGAGATAGTACCGACCTCACCTTGGTGTACAAATAAATAGGATCAAGGGATGTGAGGATTTTCTACCTTAATGTGGAAGCTCTTACCACATACACCCTGATTATTTGACGTTGCCAGATCATCGGGACCACACCAACATGCAGTAGACAAAGAAAAGATTAGAAAAATCAATGAGAACAGGTAGCATACAAATATAATTTTAGCATACTTCAGCCATGTTTCAAAGTATTTGGATGTGTATATGTATGAGATGTTGAGAAACATCGTTGTGCTTGTGAGTGCTTTGTGTTTGATTTCTATCGATCTACTATTTACGTTTGCGATATCCAATGTGTGTTAAGAAACACAGATGTGTCCAAAGATAGTGTTAAGAAACACTATTGATTATGGTGTTGAGAAACACTTTTTTATGTCAGTAGCGAGTTCTCCTTCAGAAATGACAAGATTACTGACTCTGGTGTAATCTGAAGATGTGATCAAATTTGGGGACCCATGCCCCAAGTAGCAAACAATGATAACTGACTTGAATCATACTGCAAGGACAAATCTGATTTGATTTCCCCCAGGTTATGAGTTTGGATCGGTTTCAAGCCAGGAGGGTTCTCAAAAGAACCAGTGTCACAAAAGTGATAGAAAGCTATGGACAAATTGAAGTAAAATATTGCCAAGATTGAGCATTGATAGATGGATCGCTGAGTACAAGAGACGCATGTTTACCAAGTTTTCACCTACTACCTGGCAAAGATTCTATTTAGCATAAATTGACTTGATTTAAAGTGATGAAGCCAATTTGATCATGTGCCTGGTTTCAATAATGAATAGCTTGTCTAAGACCGATCTGTCTGGTTTCGAGTGTATCCATCAATGTATAAGACAAATGATTGGGTTTCCATTTGATTTATGATAATCTCAACTTGATGTGACGTGATGAAGCCAAGATACCCCAAGCGATAGGGTCTTGATTGATTGAGGTGATCATTGAAAACCTGGTAAGCATGCCTCTATTGCCATCCTTTTTCTCAATTTCAATTTTTCAATTTTTTTGTATTTTTTCATTTTTCAATTTTTTTGATTGATGCATCAAGGCACCTATTGCAAGGTTTTCACCAAGATGATCATTTTTTTCAGGACTTTATCCAATTTTTAGATTTTTTTTAGGATCATTTTTCACTTTTTAGATTTTTAGAGATTTACCGATCTCAAGCAAGATCACATTGGTTTTCCCCCAATGTCTAGCAAGGTAGAGGTCATTATAGATGGATTAGAAAGTTGATAGATGAGGCAAAAAGACAATGATGTATGAAGAGGGTGAATGCAACCCTCAAGGATAGTCTCCTCAAGATTACCCAAGCTAGGGAAAAACAAATATAGCAATGTAGGCTCATGGAGCGGTGCTGGATAGAATATAGGATAATGATTTGATGTCATGAACATGTGGTCCAAAAGAATAGACATGTCAAGAGACTGCTAAGAACTTGTTTTTCCAGTTTTGATCAAGACCAAGGGGGTCAATTTTGGATAGGATATAGCCATGATAGTGAAAAAAGGATAAGGGGTGATGGAGGTATAAGTGAACATTATGGAAGGAATGCTCAAAGATAGGCTTAGGATAAGAAAGATCATGATAGGGTATCATGGATGAGAGCAAGTGAATAGGCTAATGGAAAGGATAATGAATGCCAAGATGCATAGTGTGCATGGATAGGCTCAGCCTTGTCAAGATCACCATAAGGAACATAGATGCTCACGGACTAGTTGGATGTAAGATTATGATGGATAAGATGACATGGAAGGAACTTTCCCCCAAGTGAAGAGTGCAAGTAGGAGGAATTACACATGACACCTATTTTCCAGTTTTTCATCATGGTACTTATCCGAGGTGCCACATAAGTGGTTTTCACCATAGGATGGATTGATTTATCTTTACTTTTGCTACCAAGGTGTCTGTTTACAAGGTTTTCACCAAGGCACTTTTTCTTTTCTTTTTTTACTTTTGATTTTATGGAGGAACTTCAGCTTCATGCTCTTTAGATAGTGCTCCTTTGAAAGATATGCTATGATAGGCCAAGGCCGCTTAAAGTATGCTCAAAGATGCTGATAGGGTGATGGTAGAGAAGAATGATATGGAGGATAAGGAATATGGTAGTCAAGGATTTATGTGATGGATTGGATAAGAGGGATGGGAGGATATGGTGATAAGATCAACATCGACACACCCCTTGAAGGGTAGTGGACAAATGGAGGAAAAGTAGATGGAATAGCTTGAGACTTTAATGGATGAGTGTAAATGGATCTTTGTATGCGAGGACCCAAGATGGATGAAGTATTCAAGGTAATGGATTTTGGGACATGAGGACCCAAAATAGAGTTATAAGATGGGAGATGTGTAGCTGAAGATGAAGTGGAAGACTTTGGAAGCTTGGATGCCAACTCTAAATTTTCTGTTTTGTTCAAGCCTTTTAAGAGAGATTTGGGAATCCATATAAATTTTGATGTTCTTTTTGTATCCAAGTCATTTAGAAGAGACTTGGGAATCCACATAGCTTTTGATTTCCTTTTTGTATCCAAGTCCTTTGGAAGAGACTTCGAAATCCACATAGCTTTTGAGATTTCGTTGCTTTTGGATGACTTAGAACACACTTCATCCATGATGGATTTAGGAACCCATATTTTCTTTGATATTACTCTTTTCTCAGTGGACCTTTACGGTCTCTTTGTAGTCACATGTCGATTAGATGGGACATAGTGATCTTCATATGTAAGTGGATTCTTGGATTTATGATTTCTTTGTTGCACATCCAAATTGCTTCCAAAAGACTTGGGAATTATGAATGAATAGGGATAATATGACTGGTTCATATGGATGGGTTGATAAGGAGATTTCAAGGATACATGTCTTTATTGATCTTGATAGGGGATAGGGTAATTGGATGGAAGGATATAAGGACCCAATATAGATGAAAGGTTTGAAGGTTTTAGCCTTGGAATATAAGGACCAAGGATGGATTTGGAGGATAGTGAAGGGTGATGCTTATGTTTGAATGGAGGGATATAAGGTGTGGAAGGGATATCAACATCTTTAGAGTGAGCTGCACTACCAAGGCTCTTCTCTTTTGAGTTTATCCTTATGTTAATAGGAGCATGAGAAGATTTGATATGAGAAATTTTGATAAGAGCATCTGAAGCTTGAGTGGATTCATCATTATGCAAGAGATTTTGAGGAATGATAGATTTTGGATATGGAAGAGTATGGCAAGGAGATGATGGTATGCTTTGATCTTGACAAGAATCTTTAGTTGGTGTACAAAGGGTACCTTTCTCTTGATTTTCAATAGGCCCATTAGAGATGCCAGAAAGGATATCTTGACCTTGCTTGGGTGATGGATAAGATATAGGAGATGTAAGAGTTTCATCTGGAAAGAAATGGAAGGGGATGATAGAATCATCATGGGACTCTTGAGGTATGTGACTTTGGTCAACTATTGGATAAATATGGATGGTGTCTTGATCTTGATCATTATAGGTATTTGTTTCTTCACACTTTGGATTTCCCTCTTGACATGGAGCCACTTTTAAGGAAAAGGTAGGAGTTTTTATCTGCATGACGAATTTAGACATGTTGATGGAAAATCATTTGTAATAGGCATGATAAGCGTTGAAGCACATAGAAGCTTTGAGTCAATGATATTTGAAGCTTGAGAAGGACTTGCATTCATATGCTAATTAGCTTGGATTTCTTTTAGAGATAGTCCTTGAGTGTAGATGATGCAGAGCCAAGTGATTACTTTGTCAAAACACTTCTTTAGTCTACCAACTAGGATCACTCACATGGATCCAACCACTCTTAAGACCTACAAATGGTCAATCCACAACTAATACACTTGTGCTCCACACCCTGAATACAATCCTCCCCATCACTGAACTCTCAATCTCTAATCCTCTTCCACTTGCTTATGACTGTCCACACACACAATCTTTCAACACACCCCTCTTTAGTCACTTGTTTTGAAACTATCCCTTACCTGACCAAAAATTGAATCCAATATATATAGAAACCTATGGTCCTTCCAAATTCTTTAACACACTCCAACCAACTTGAACACAAGTTATCCAGACTTCTTTATGCAATAAAATAGAAAATACATTCCAAAACTACCACCTTGCTGCCAACTTGATAGACCCGTACATAGTAGCCCATAACTTTTGAACCACAAAATATATTCTCAATCCCTCGATTAAGATTTGGCATAACTAGGTTTTACCCAACATATATGAAAATTAGAAAGATCCAACAGTTAACTTTGGAGATATGGCCCCCGTACTAAGACTGTGTTTTCTATAACAGTCATTCCTTCATTTCCTCATAACCAGTCACCTTCCACTGCTTCAAACATGTGCCAAAACCTTGCATGGACTCCTACAACTTCATGTATAGTTATAATACATCCCCCTCCTCATCACTGCCCAAGATGAGAGGATTATTCCATGTATATCCTAAAGTAAATCACATTATTACTCTCGGGTTACCCTGTTTGGAGGGTTTGGAGCAGTCTCACTCAAACAACAAGATCTCTATCAAAATCCAACCAAATCACGTGCTAAAAAAGAAAAAATGTTGTTAACTTAGTGATCTAACATGTCATATAAATTAATATTCAAATGGAAATCATCTAGGCTATGAACAAATGCATATAACCACTGAGAAAACTGTCAAAGCATACAGTAAACA
>MU224254.1:5512992-5536729 GCA_018584345.1 Thuja plicata | reverse complement strand
CAATCAAAAGAACAATTGGCTGATATCTTCACCAAGCCACTGCCCAAGGATACATTTGAGTACCTGAGAAAGAGACTAGGGGTCAAACCCTTGTCTACCAGTCAGTAAAAGACTGAAGGCTACATCAACCTATATATTATCAGAATATCATTCATGTTGATGTAAGCAACAAGATGAACTTCAAAGCTACATCTATATACAGAAAGGTATATATCAGAACTGAGCACCATATCATATTGATGTATTGCTGATAGATAAGGGGAATTCAAGGAATATATTATGGATCAAGAGAAAAGATCACTTGACATTAATGTCAGATATCTATGAGATATTTGTTTGGCATTGTTGTCAAAGGGAGAGACAGTTTCCATATTATCACAGTCTTCAGAAAAAAGAAGAAAGATTATCCATTATCAGATTACTCCAACAGGGAGAGATCATATCCATAGGGAGAGTTGTTGACATAAGAAAAAGACATCAAAGAACAAGAATAGTCAAAAGAGAGATATTGACACAAGGGAAGGACACAACACATCAGAACAAGAAACAAAGAAAGTTGCAAGAATCAAATCTAAGCTAACACAGAGCTTACCAGCGATTAGACATTTTTATCGGTTATAAAAATAAATTGTTTGGTAATTTGATGAATCTCAACAATTGTATTTCATATTGTATTAGAAATAGTATAGTGTGATAATATAGTATGTTTCCATCAATGCCAAAGGGAGAGATTGATGACATTTAACTGATTGAATGTTTGATAATATTAAGTTGAAGATAATGCAAGGCATTAAATCAGTTAATGGTTTGTATTGTCATTGATGTCAACTTGATATCATCTATATGGTCATGTACATAATGCCAAAGACTTTAGAGAATTAATGGAACAAAGGTTATGCTTTTAGAAATTCATAAAATTAAATTATTCACTAAGTGACAGACAACACCGATGGAGTGCACACCATTGGTAAAGGTAAAGACCAAAATTCATAGTGATACCCGACGAGTAGAAGACAGTATTGCTTGACGAAGCAAAATCATAGTGATACTTGATGAGCTGAAAATAGAGTTACTCGATGAGTAAAATCCAATGATGCCCAATGGATGGAGATCCCAAAGCTGACTAGAGTCACACCGATGGAACTGGCAGTTATCACTGACGACTAACTGCAGAGTTGATCGACATAATAGAGAGTTCAGAAAACAACAAAATATCTAGCTGGCAGAGCTTAAGGACAAACTTAACTGGTTGTTTTATTTGTTTTATTCAACTAAAGTTAAGTAATTGATTTAAAGAAGATTTGTACAGTTGGAAAGAAGATAACTATGAGATAAATCAAGAGTTAAAGCTTTAAATCAAATTGGCTGAATTTTTTTTCATGCCAAGAATCAAGAATCAAGAACTAAGGAATATCATGTCTATATAAGAGACAAGCATAATTCATTTCCGTAATCACATACACCGAAGGGGAGTGAATAGAAAGAGGATGCTAAAGAGAAATTGATGAAGAAGAACTTCATACAGTCCTAATCAATCAAGCTGAAGAAGAGCTAAAGAATTCTATAGACACCGATGAATAGTGAAGCACAGCATCATAGAGAAAAAAGTGTAGAGCACAAAGAATTGAATTGATACATTGATCAGAGAGATTTCCAAAACATTTATCATGAAGATAGCATTGAGTTCCCGATACCGACACATAGTCTAAGAAGGAGGCTGATGCAGTTAGGTAGCACCAGATATGCTAGATACCTATTGTGCCCATAGAGGTTGATCAATATTGGTAGCATATACATGTTAGATATCAAGTGATAGACTCATATTAAAGTCATCTAACAAGGTCACACCTAACAATGTGTTTGTAACCTTTAAGAGGGTTGGCTCCTAACATGGCTCACTTTAGAAGAGTGAAAATTTGGGGTACCATTCCCAGTGGTTTTTTCCCTTAATAGGGTTTCCACATTAAAATCCATGTGTTATGCGTGTATGGTTTATTACTTTACTATTTTACATTTCACATATGCATTTTTGGATTGATTGGTATACTCTGCATATTTACTGAGTATCAGTAAATAGTTTTGTTGCTTATCAGTTATCAAGGAGAATAAGGATAGACAACGTAAAAAATAGACAATTAATTATTATAAGTATTTCATGGCATGCATCTTGTAGGGACTTAATAATCTGAGATGTATTTGATTGGTGGTTAGTGATTAAAGGATAAATTTTTGAGGCCATTGATTCACCCCCCCCTCTTATTACTAATAGTTTTACCTCATTTTCTCTTTGTTTCTGCTGGTTTGGGAATTGTGACAATAGGCACTTTTGAGGACGTCCCTTGCTGAGATGAGGATTGAGCTCCTTTAATTGTGACTTGTGCTTGGCTTTGAGTCACCATGTTTGATTTTTTTGATGTGTCTTTGGCACCTTTAATAGTGATCACATTGATTGATTCTCTTTTAATGTCCAACATGTTGATCACATTATCATTATTAGAGTAGGTGTAATTTAATTCATTTCCTTTTCCTTTAGAAGCTTCCCCTTTTTCATAGTGAGGGAATGGTTTGTTAAATTTCATGTGATCTTCATTAGTGGTAGGTCCTTCAAATTTTATTTTTCCTCCTTCAATAAGGTCCTGTCTAACATGTTTAAGCTTAAGACAGTAATTGCTCGTATGTCCTTTGTTCTTATGAAAGACACAATAGGCATTTTAATTCCACCATCTTGGTTTAACTTCTGGTTCCCATGGTGTTGAATCAGGTATTGTGAGGACTTTATTATCCAAGAGTGTCTTCAAAACTATCTCAAGATGTTCTCCCAATGGAGTAAATGTTCTTTGAGGTCTAGTCCATGGTTTACTCTTGTTGTTCTCATTGTTTTCTCTTGGTATTGTGGTTGTTACCTTAGCTTCTTTGTTCGCTTGTTAGTTGTTTGTTAGATTGAAGATCACTAGTTTAGGATTAGAATTTGATGCTTCTACCACTCCATCACTAACAACATTCTTATTCTTGTTCCACCATTTAAGTTTGTTGTTGTAGTTGTTAGATTTTCTATCACTTTGAAGTGTGATTTATCCTTTCTTAACCATGAGGTCCTCAGCACAGATAGCATTTTTGATCATTCTATAAAAGCTAGGTGAATCTTGCATTTTCAATGCATAGTTCATTTTGGGTACCAAGTTGTTGATAAATATTTCCATCTTTTCAGATTCGGGTATTGCTCTTAAGTACCTTGTAAGGATTCTCCTCGACCTTTGTAAAAAGTTTGTAAAGGATTCACTGGTTCATTACTTTGTGTTACAAAGATCCATCATGGTTACCTTATGTTATATATTGTAGGAGTATTAATGTTGGACAAATATCTGTATTAACTCCTCAAATGACTTCACACTATGTGTGAGTTTGGAGAACCACTCCATAGAATTTCCATCTAGAATTCCCAAAAATAGCCTCATTAGATAAGTAGGTTCATGCATGTACTGAATGCTTAGAGAAAATAATTCTCTAACATGGTTATGCGGACCAGTTTCTCTCATGTACTTGTCATATTTAGGTCTTTCCATGTTAGGAGGAAATGAAACCATGTTGATACTCTTATCAAAAGGAAATGGACATACGTGTTCCAAACAATATTTTTTTGTTGGTTTAACCTTTTCTTGCTTGAGTGTCGCAAGTTTGGATTGCATTAAGGTTAATTGTTTGGTGAGAATATAAATAGGTGTTGGTACCTCTTTTTACTTTAGTATCTCAACATCATATTCTTTGGGAAGTCTTACCCCAAGAGAGGCTAGGTGTAGGAATTATTTCTCCTTTTCTTCACCAATAATCTTTTCCAAGTTCCTTTGGAATTTTCTACTTTGTTTGAGCTTTTTATACTCTTCTTTAGATATATCTTCATCACTATCCAAGTCAAACAAAGGATGAACAATATTTTGTTCTTTGTGACTACTCTCTCTTTCATTTTGGTCTTTTTCATTTTTATATTCTTCAAAAGTTGTACTCCACTCTTGATGAGGATCTTCCATTGCAGGTGAGTCTTGATCATATAAGGGATTGAAAGATGTCTCTCCTTGTTGAAACTGAAGTAATCTAGGAAGTATCTTTGATTCATTAGCATGATATTGATTGTGTCTTGTGTTAACCATGAAATATGGGTCTCAACTTCATCAAAGGTTTTCTAATAGTGTCAAGTAGGTTTTCAAATTGTTTGAGTAAGTGTGTCCAAGTAGTGGAAGGTTGTTTGTGTTTGAGTGAATGACTCCACCATCAGATGGTTAGAATGCTCTGATAGTGAGCTAGGAATCAAAAGGGTTTTATAGGTGAAAATACCACATGTTTCAGGACTAATTGCGAGAATCCAAAAGGATATGCAAGGTAGACTTCTAAAAAGACTGTGAAATAGTGAAAGGCAGATTAGAAAGAGCAACAAGACCAGAATCAAGAGCCAAAAGGGTATCCAAAAACACTAATTTTCTTTGAGAGGTACATGTGCAAGTACCCAGTGTTGTAGTGTGACTCCCTAAATGCAAGTTGTGTTATACTAGATGCGAGGTTATGTAAACCATATGCAAGCTTTGAAATGTAATACGCGAGCAACTTTCCTGCATGTGAGCTAGGAATGACCAAAAGAAAGAAAGTTCCCTAGATGAGAGCTAATGCAACTAGATGCAACCTAGGATAGACTAAAAGTGAGCCTTGAATGGTTTTTCATGTTTTTTCAGTTTTGTCTCGAAGTACGTGACATTTTTTCTTATAGCAGAGTTTTAATGAGACTTTCCAGAGAGTTTTAAACATCATTTATGTCAAGGAATTACATTTATTGCTTGTTTCAAGGATATTATCTTTTTAGTTATCTTTTAGGACACATCAAGCAATATTTCTTTGTTAAGGAGATTCAAACACTTTCCCTATTCCCTAGATTCTAGGCATAGAGTGAAAATCTTTGCTCATAGACTCAAGTACACACTCACATGCTAATCAGGATACGCCCATCACCAAGCATGCAATGGCTCCAATCATGATTTTGTATTAGCTAACTCCAAACGCAAGTGAGGGGGCACAAAATAAAAAGTATCTTGGGGCAATTACTATTTGCTTTGCACAAAGATTATCACCCCTTTGGAGATAAACTAGGTATTTTGACTACAAGTGTTTTTTAATTGTGGTCATTCATTCGCAATCATCCCCCATAGAATTTCACAAGGTAAAATTGAGGCATATATCCCTATGAGTACTCAGGTGTGTGTACTCTCACAAGCAAGATTCAAGCGGCTCCACTCTACACACACTCAAGCATGTTCAAGGAATGATGTCAAAATTCTAGGAACATAAATGACTATGTCTTATGAGGCTTTATCCTACAAGGAAGAAATTATTTATAGTGATTTGAAAGGGTTGGCATAAAACCTGTCCTCACTTGGTTCATCTCGGGAGATTTTTTTCCTCAACCGGCAAGCCCTCTAATGTTTTGAAAGCATATAACAAAGGATTGGCAACTTACGAGTCTAGATTTCTGATTGTTCAAAATAAGAAGAGCATACTCTCCTATTCCATGTCGTTTTGTCCTGCAAACACACCAAACATGTTCATTTTCCTCAAACTTTATAACTCAAAACTTAATCCCCTATGACAAGTCTTTGATTCTTCCAACTTGGGAAAAATAGAATCTCTAGTGAGACTAAGTAATAAGTTCAAATTTAATTTTTAAGTTCCTATTGTAAGAAAGAACAAAGCATGTTGAAATAAATTTTGTCTTTTTCAATTTACCCAATTTAAGGTGATTTTCTTGTTCAATTACTTTTCCAAAATTAGACAATTTGAGCTTTGTTCATTTTCCCACAAATTTAGTGCTTTTCTTGTTCCATTACTATCCAAAAATTAGACAATTTTATGGTTCAATTTCTCCACAATCATAATGAATAGCTTGGTTAAATTACTATCAAACTTTAGAAAATTTTGTTTGCCTTGTTCTTTTCCTCAAATTCTCATCAAGTTTTAAATTAAATTTTGAGTTTCTAATTTTCCTTAAAGGAAAAGAGCATAATCCTTTGGTCAATTTACCAAATGATGGAAAGTATTCTTAAGTTTGAAAGAATAAAAAACTAGAAGTCAAGTTAAATGATTTGGCAATCTACAACCCACAAGTTAGTAGTTACTTTCTAACTTTTTCACAAAAAAGTCTCTGACAGCAATCTGCAAGCAAAAGTTAGGTTGTTCAAAACACAGAAACATGTATGGTTAGAATATTAGTGGTTAGACTTTCAAATTTGCAATTCAACCAACCAAATGTGACTGCCTTTACTAAATGTGAGCTTAGAATTACTGGATGCAATTTCCTTTCCTAAATGCGAGGTTTTGAACTAAAGGCGATACAAGATTTACCAGATGTGAGCTTTCCTTGGATGCGATTCAAGATTTAGTGAATGTGATTTTATAAATTTGGGATGTGATGCTATTTCCTGAATGCAATGATATTTCCTACATACAAGCTTTGGAAACTAAAGGCAACCCTGAACTTGAAAACAAAGAACACAAATTAGCCAAAAAGAAGTTAAAAATGAGGAGAAATGCGAGGATTTGCCCCACGGTGGGCACCACAAATGTGTGTGTATTTTGTGGATCTACAAGGTGCAACACAACACTTCAATATTTCATTGTATTAGTGAGATAAACATGAAATAACAAATTTAAAGCACACCAAAATCAAAATATTTCTCACTATCTAAGAAGAGTATGAAATATTCTATAATTCACCCTCTGATTATGTAACGCATTGCCAGGCAATCCGAGAGGACAAGACAAAATATCTATAAGATGCAAGTAATCTTTTTTTTTGTTTAAATAGAATGATATTCATAAGTGTACTTCATATCTCTAAAATTAAAAAAAAAAACTTTTCTACAACTTGAATGAAAGATTTATTCAACTTAAGTCCTCACAGGTTCCCTAACGTCACTACTAAAACAACATTATCTAAACTATTTACATGCATAAGATATCCATTTAATTGTGAGCTTAAAAGTTCTACATTAATTTTAATGCAACAAGGTAAATTTCCCTAACTTTTTTCTTTCATTAAAGATAAGTTAATCATCTAACATCATCATTCCTTTTATCAACTGACGCCATTAGATCATATTGATTTTATAAATATCTATTATCCTTTGTTCCACTTTCCTCTAAACATTTAGGTAAGATATTAGTATTAATAAGGTAGACATTATGCTAGGTACTTCATTAACCCATAAACATGAACCAACCATTAACATTACTATCAAGTTACTATCATGTTTCATTATTTCATAACTAATCATTATTAATAATTCCAATCACTAACATATCATTTCTCAACAATTTCCTTTGGTCCTTTCATCAAGAGAGAATACATTATTGTGGCAGTACATCATTAAATATAACTATATCTAAGATTATTTCCTTTATATATGAACAACATAAGAGAATAGGAGAAATAACATAAACACTTTCTTTTAATGCTAATAACACATCCAATATATCATATATTCTTTTCCCTTTATTTTACCTAGGACTACCAATTCCCTAATACACTACTTTGAATTTAGATTATATCAATACTTCAAGATTCTTTATAGGAGATTATAATTACATGAATAAAAATACATAAATATCTCTCAACATAATAAAATATCCAATAAGAAGTCTTCAATTGCATATCTAAAAAGGAACATGTGCTAGGATCATCCAAAGAACCACAAACAATACCTCGATATAAAACCAAAGGAGATAGAACCAAAGGCCCATGCAAGATCTACTCTTGCATGTCTTCATTCATCATGTATTTTCTTCACTGACCAAAATTGGATTGTTGTACTCTGTAATTGTGCTTTTTGTACTTAGTCATTTTGCAATCCTCAACTCCAAAACTATGTTTGACTCTAAGTGACCATCCATACCAGATGTTTTTCCATAAATGAAAAATATCAAGTGTTCCATAACACTCTTGAATAAACTACTTTCCAAAAATCTCTCCGTTTGGCATTGGTGGAAACACTTAGTGAAAAATGACTACGTGCCAATACCAAAAAGATAAACGTTCTCCTTCTCCTCTAATTATTCTCTATACATTTTTCATATCTTATCTTCTCCCCCTTTGACATCAATGGAAAAGGTATACAGAAAATTATAATACATAACACAATTGTGCCACTACTTACCAAAAATTATACCATCTTTAACACATCTTGGAAGGAGCTCTCCAAGATCTTCACTTTCTCTAACCAAGTCTTGGTATTTGACTCACATGAATCGGCCCATTCAGTGAAAATGAAGATGTCTCTGCTACCTTTAGCTCAGTCAGTATATGTTCTTTGAATGCCTATGTTATCTTCTCCAGGTCAGAAAGATGTGTCTCAAGAATTGATAACTTGAGAGTGATTAAACTCTTCAGCATACCAAGTCTTCCCACAACACTCCCTTTCTTTGTATCCAAGATACTCAATTTGTCCAATATCCTAGACACTTCTCTATCTAACTCCAATATAGAGTGTGAAGAGGTCTCACAACTATCCATCATCTTGTGCAGAGTTAGTCTATCCTTTTCTATTATCTCCTTAATGTTTTTAGATGTCTAACAAGATTTATATAGTAATTGTATAACTTCCTTCCATGTGACACACAACTTCTTGTCTCAGATATGGTTTTGTTCAATATGGCCAAGTCCCATGAGATAGACTTGTATATTTCCTCCAAATTATTTTCAAAGTAATTCTTCTCTACTTTCTCTTTAGTGATCTTCTCCAAGGACTCATAGTGACTATCAAAGTCATCCAATACTTTGTTCAAGTTCTCTACATTGTCCTTTGATTGGAAAGAAAAAGGTATAGGTAGGAGTTTGTTGATGGTATCAACTGCTCTTTCCATTACCCTTGACTTCTTCTCACCTTTCTGGTTAGATATCTCTTTCACTTTACTAAATGCAATGAAGGATAGCTTCATCAAATCATCTTCATCCATACTCTTAACATCAGTGTTCAGAGTCTTATCTCCACTTGCCAACAATAAATATGAAGAAAAATATGCATGAGTTTCTTGTTTCTCTTCAACTTTAATCATTGTTTCCTTCACTGCTTAAACTTTTCTCACTTTCTATTCTTCTTTCTCTTCCATTTCATAAACAATTATTCCTTCAATGCTGGTATTCTTCCCAAAAGGGTCACTATCATCCTGCGAGGTGTCCAAAGACATAGGAACACCATAAATAAAGAAATCAGGTTGCTTCATAGTACTCACAAATTCACTAGTGTCTTTGCCCATTGATTTATCAAGGCTTATTTCAGTCATCCTTGATGACTAACCTCTTTCAATTGTTTTAGGCTTAGTAGCATTTGGTGGTGAGAACTTCTCAGGTTCAGTATCCATCAGAACATTATCCACAACCTTTTGTGTTTCCTCAATCACTTCATCATATATTCTCCCCATTATCTTTAGCAACCTTGAATTAGTTCTCAGCAAAGGTTTTAAATATTTTAATATCTTTTTCATTTCCTTAACAGAAACAATAGGTAACATATTTTCAACTTCTTCTACTCTGATTTCTTCATCTTCTATCTGTGCTAACTATTTCCTTATTTCCAATTTCTCATAGATCTCTTTAGGTATACTGCCTTCAACTTCTAACAAGTTCTTCTTAAAAGAAAGAAAATGATTTATTACCATGTCTTCAATCAAAATTTTATTAGATGTATCATACCTCTCATAGTATCTAATCAATGAGATAAGCTTTCCCTGCTCAAATATTATCTTCTCCAGTATTTTCATGTTAGGTTTCCAGAGTTGTTTCACCTCAGTACTCTTCTCTTCTTCTTTCTCTTCTTATCCTTTCTTCCCTTCTACCTTCTTCTCTTATACTTCCTTCTTTTCTCCTTTCTTCTCTTTTCCCTTCTTTTCAACTTTTTTCCTATGTTTCTTAGGTGGAGAGTCTTGTTTAGTGGACCTAGTGTTCCTTCTTGGAAATTCCATAGATTTCTCTTTCTTTGATGTTCTCTTTGGTGGTGTAGGTGTAGTCTCAGATATATCAATCAAAGTAGAAGGTGGAATGATTACCTTCTCAACTTTCGGAGGTGGAAGGGCTGCAGGAGCAATGCTCACCAACCTAGAAGCTCTTTCTGTCATCTTCCTTCTTACCTTTTTCATATGCTCTTTTGTTTTACCAGCCTTGGCTTCTAGATCATTTATCAATTTTTCTACTTTCCTCTTCCTTACACCTCTAGTATGTTATTCCCTTATATTTTCTAGCTTCTCTTCATAGGCACCCCATCTTTCTTTGGATGGATCAATTTCTAAGGATAGAATGTATTCAACCTGCATAGACAAGACCTCAGAACTGACTTCATATCCATAAGGATAAAACCACTTCTTTCTAGGTTGTACTACTTCAAAGAAAACATAATCATTTTCAACCATGAAATAGATTGAATCTTTGTACTTTTCTACCAATGCTTTAGGAATCCTCTCTCTTTCCTTCATCTGTCTCTGCAAGATTTTGATCATCGCAAATAACTCACCATCAACCCATGTGCTATTTTGTCTTCTTTAGCTTTGTGTGATATGTATTCTAGTGAGTTCACTATCCTTCCAGGCTATAGGGTGCATACCAGGGAATTTATGCACAGTATGAATATACATGTGTGCCAATAGTGATCCAAATATGAATTCCTTAGTCCTATCTTTCTTGATTTTTCTCACATTTTCCAAGAACTCCTGTGCAAGTACTTCACAAAGGTTATACTTAATGTTTTCCTTAACCATTTATAAGCCATCAAAATCACACTAGCTGATACTAAGTTAGGTCTGTTGGTGTAATGAATTTTATATCCTAGAACCATTCAAATCAATATAACATCTTGCTGAAATATATCATTAATGATCATTGCTCTTATTAAACCTTTTCAAAATTTTCATGGTTTCATGTCTTTTCTCTTATCTCTGCAATTGTTCCTAGTCTCTCACCTAAAACCCTAGGCCTTGTTGAGTCATTTTTATGCTAAAACCCTAAAGCCCTCAAGACTCGTTATAATTTGAAGTTATTTTTTGTAACTTAAAACTTTAGGTCTTAAGTCACATGTCATGTCTTTAGGTTGTCATCAGGTGGGGCCACCTTATTTCCTAAAGTATATTCCTAGCGGGGTTTTAATATTTCCTAAGTCTATATCCTTGAAATAATTTATCTTTATGCATATGTAGAGCAATTTTGTTTTGATCCAATGGCTTTTTATTTGCCTTAATGCCAAGATGAATTCAATCTAATGTTCAAGCCATTGCGCCTGAGTAACGCATGGAAATGTGGGACTAGATTTGCCGGGTTACTAAGATGATTAAAGGGTGGCCTTATATTTCTAATCCAATAGTTGGATTTATGACTTAAGGTGACAGATGAAGTTCTTTAACCACTAAGGCAATGTACCGTGGTGACACATTGTGGTTTGTGGGACGTGGCTGAAGATCAAGAAAAGTTAATGTGTGATCAACTCATATTTGATCATGCAGTTAGTGCTTTGCCTTAACCTCAAGATGTGGTGATGATACCAATCAAGGCATTGTGCCATCTTGATGCATGGTAGTTGTTAGATTTGGGGCCTGTTTGAAGTTAATTAATGAGTGGTCAAGTTTTAGAAGATCTTACGGCTGGTGTGAAGCCTCAAAAGAAAGATGAGTCAGGTCTAATTTTCAAGGCATTGTGCCCTTGCACCACGTGTCTGAGGTGGCTCCAAATTAGTGATAGGGTAATAAAGGTAAAAGGTTGTCAATTTTGAAAAGATCTAACGGTCAACGTAAAGCCTCAAGGAAGAGATGATCATGAGATACTCATCAAGTCATTGCACCCTTGCGACACATGTCCTTCCTAGTTAGGTGGGACCAGTAGTGTCGAGGCTAAGTGTAAGTTAAGGAGTCATCAAGTTTGAGAAGATCTGACGGTGGGCGTAAATCCTTAAAGAAGAGACGCTTGTCAGATTGTCTTTAAGGAATTACACCTTCCTAACACCTGTCATCCTATGATCATGGGGCTAGAGTGAGGGATGGGTGAAAGATAAAGAAAATTTACATAGATTGTGTGGTGGAAACAAAGCCTTATGAAGAAGATGAATGACAAATAATGATAAAGCCATTGTGCCATGGCACTGTGTGGTATATAGCGGGGCACCCTACCAAGTTGTAAGGAAGCTTAAAGGAAAATTAGTTTAGTTTTCATCCAATAGATAGCACAAAGCCTTAAGGGAAAGATAATGTTTAAGGCATTGTGCCTGTGTGCCACATGTCCAGATTAGATTTTTTGGTGTCCGAATAACTTAAAGAGGATCTACGGATATGTTTGAAAGTTGAAAAAGGATTTGATCTCGACCATCCAAGTATTTTTCTGTACCACCTGTGACCTTTATAACTGAATTTCAAATATTTAAATCTTATTCTCAGAGGGTTTCATGGTGATGGATTCAGATATTGTCTCAGAGTCATTAATTATGTGATCTAATCTTATGGATCGATATTTGCACAGTTATTGAATAGTGTAGGGATTGAAATATGATATGGAAAGATATATTTATGTCTAGAGTTTACAGATGGGGTTTATAATCAGATGGATAAATTCTTGTAGCGGCACCTGGTCTCTTTTCATTTATGCTCAACTACTATCTGCATCATGGCTTCAAATTTCTCGCACCTTGGGGTACTGCGCTCACATCCATGGACTATGGAAATTAATATCAGATCTGATTTGCACAGATTGAAGAGAAAGATAGGGTTTCAACTTGATCACATATTTCAATGCTTTTAATGCTTGCATTGATTTGTTGTAAACTCTAACCCTAAATGGTTCGAAGCTAGTTGCATTCTTGTTCCTATAAAAGAATATTCAAGACCATTTAGGAAGGGCTTGAGAATTGGGAGAATATTGGAAGCATTAGGCTTGTATTTTTTCCCATTCAAGGATATAGCAGATGTGTTTCAAACTGTATTAAGACAGAACATAAATTTGTATGATCCTTTGCATATTATCTTATTTTGTACTTCCTTTTCATATTGATGCATAAACAATATTTCAATATACTTAATATAATTGATCTCAGATTTTAAGTCTCTTCTTTGTGCTATCTTCTGAGTTGTGAGTTTTCTATCTTATCGTGTGATTTTTTCTTATACATATGTGTATTCCAAAAGTCTTTGATCTTAGATCAAATTAAAATTATTTGGATATTACATTGGTTCTATTGGATTAACTACTTAATGATCTTATAAAGTGTATTCTGAGAGATTTTATGTTTATGGCTTTGAGTCTATACCAAGAGGTTGTTTCAGTTTCAGTATTGTATTTAGGAGTTTACCCAATGGATAAGGCACTGATCAAGAACTAGTATATTCTGTGGAGATATATGTCTGATAGGTTTGGCTATGTTCTATCCCTAAATCTAATCAAACTCATTACAAAATTATTTTCATTTGCAGTTGTTTGTTGTTATTCCACCATGGTAATGGAGAGTCAATGAATGCTTGGTTGGCATTTAGAAATTTCTTATCATCATCTATTGTTTGAATACAAAAGTAGAAGGTGTTGTACAAAGTTGAGTTTTGTCTGGATTAGGTGTACCCACCTTGGTTTTGTACAGCTAGAAGTGCAGAGGGAAGTCTTGTCCCTATAGTTATTCTAGTTACCTTGTCGAGCTTTCACACTTGGAGCTAACCACTCCTAATATTAGTCTTAAGATATATTGGTTTCTTCTCAAAGAATAATAGTTTTAAACACCAACAAGATGGCGAATCTACTAAGGATAGAGATATAAAAGTCTTGCTAAAAATTTCAAGGAATCTCTGGTATTTTACTATTCATATCATTTGACCCATCTGAGTCACCAACAAGATGGTGACTCCACTAGGGACAAGCAGTAAATTGTCATAACTAGCCAGTAAGTTAATCATTGGAAACATAGAGTTACTCAAGTTTGTCCTTTATCATTACTTTATCTTGAGAGTTATCTATTTGCAATTATTCATATTGGTTAGTGTTGTGATCCCAACTAGTGTTGGGTGGTGACTTTGAGTTTCTCTGTAGCAATGGTAAGTAAATAAAATATCATTTTGTTACACACTTTACATTATTAGTTATAGAAACACCAGGTCTTGGTCAAAGAGACATCTTGAAGATAGGTTAGGGGGTGATATCCTAGCTACAACTAATGTTGATCAGCTAAGAAATGGAAAAGATAATAGAATATTTCCTCAAAATGAAAGGCAAGAGGAGGACATTAGAGAAGAAAGACTAGTCCAACACAACCAAGAAGGTAATGTATCTGAATATTAAGAGGCTCCAAACTTGGGACTTAGTTCATATAAAGAGAGGAGGAGGAATCTGACATTACCCTCCCAAATTTAGAGGATCTTGATGAAGAGGCCTCAAAGCACCTGAGAGTCAGGTCTCGACAGTGTGGGAGCTAAGTTGGGAGTGTGAATATTTTTTTGGGGGGGACAGCTGATTTTCTTGGCTCATCTTCTTCAGGGATTTTGTTAGGTCAGGATAAGAACTACTAAAAACTAATGAGCATTGAGCTCTGCAACTATAGGAAATGAAAAATGCTATTGCTATGGACTGCAAAGTCATCAATTTCACTGACCCTTAGAATGAGGTCAGACCTATTATTTATACACATAGGTTAAACCTAAAGTTAACCTAATCTAACTTTACACTCAACAATAAAATATAATTTTTCATGGCCGTTACTACCTACACCATGTTACAACAACCTTGAAAAGAGAAGAGGTTTGATAGATCAGTAGAAGAAGACATGAAAAGAGGTATGGAAGAATTGGCCATGAGAAAAGAGCCAGAGGAAGAATAGAAGAAATTTGATCCCCTGGGGTTCGAGGCTACATGCCTCATCAATGTAAAATGGCTCACTATGTCCGATGCGCCAGGTGTTTAATGCTGGAGTGGTGTCTTAAGAAGACCACCTGCCAACACCAACACGATGGCGAATCTGCTAAGGACAGAGATATAAAAGTCTTGCTAAAACTTTCAAGGAATCTCTGGTATTTTACTATTCATATCATTTGACCCATCCAAGTCACCAACAAGATGGTGACTCCACTAGGGACAAGAAGTAAATTGTCATAACTAGCCAGTAAGGTAATCATTGGAAACATAGAGTTACTCAAGTTTGTCCTTTGTCATTACTTTATCTTGAGAGTTATCTATTTGCAATTATTCATATCGGTTAGTGTTGGGATCCCAGCTAGTGTTGGGTGGTGACTTTGAGTTTCTCTACAACAATGGTAAGTAAATAAAATATCATTTTGTTACACACTTTACGTTATTAGTTATAGAAACACCAGGTCTTGGTCAAAGAGACATCTTGAAGATAGGTTAGGGGATGATATCCCAGCTACATCTAATGTTGATTAGTTAAGAATTGGAAAAGATAATAGAATATTTCCTCAAAATGAAAGGCAAGAGGAGGACATTAGAGAAGAAAGACTAGTCCAACATAGCCAAGAAGGTAATGTATCTAAATATTAATAGGCTCCAGACTTGGGAGTCAATTAATATAAAGAGAGGAGGAGGAATATGACATTTCCCTCCCAAATTCAGAGGATCTTGATGAAGAGGCCTCCAAGCGCTTGAGAGTCGGGTCTCAATAGTGTGGGAGCTAAGTTGGTAGTGTGACTATTTTGTTCAGGGGGATAGCTGATTTTCTTGGCTCGTCTTCTCTGGGGATTTTTTTAGGTTGGGGTTTCCTACAAGCATGCATTAGTTTACCAAATAAAATTCAAAAGATATGCCAGGGTTAGGAGTATTCCTTCTACTTATATTTATGCTAATACATTCAAAACATCAACCATGATCTAACACACTACACTAAATACTAAATGCATATAGAACCATCAGTTCATACATATTCAATAGCAGGGGAAAAGAGGTCGTTAATATACTTAAAACATTAGAGAAAGTGACATCAAAAACATACAACACAAAAGAGTATTAACTTAGAGATCATAACACCAACAACAACATTGTGAGAATCCTCCCTTCTTCATTAATGATTTTCCAGCAAGCACTGGTGCGTACATCAACAACTCCAAGAGAGAATATATCTACTAAGAACTACTAAAAACTAATGAGCATTGAGCTCTGCAACTACATGAAATGAAAAATGCTACTTCTATGGACTGCAAAATCATCAATTTCATTGACCCTTGGAATGAGGTCAGACCTATTATTTATACACATAGGTTAAACCAAAAGTTAACCTAATCTAGCTTTACACTCAACAATAAAATACAATTTCTGGTGGCTGGTACTACCTGCACCATGTTACAAAAACCTTGAAAAGAGAAGAGGTTTGACAGATCAGTAGAAGACATGAAAAGAGGTATGGAAGAATTGGCTGTGAGAAGAGAGCCAGAGGAAGAATAGAAGAAATCTGATCCCCTGGGGTTCGAGGCTACATGCCTCATCAATGTAAAAGTGGCTCACTATCTCTGATGCGCCAGGTGTTTAATGTTGGAGTGGTGCCTTGGGAAGACCACCTGCTAGAACCATCCCTTGAGCTGATGTGCCTTGCTGGGGTCACCTACTTTCTGACACCCTTATTAACTACCTGATAATGACAAGTCAGATTTGGGGAACCTGGACATGAGTCATCAAAAGAATACAAAATTTTTGGATTTGGGACTCTGGGATCCGGGAGCTTGCGCTCAAAGAATAAAGAATGTTCAAAATGTACTCTACTGGTGAAAATCTACAAAATCTGGAGAACCTTATTTCCCTTTACTATTCTTAAAGGCCTCCAAAAATTGGCTGATTCCATCCTCATCTATGTCCTTAATGTCGTTCCACCAGTCGCGGACAACCTTAAAATTTTCCTCAACTTCTCCGGCCCCGTTCTGGAATTCATCTACTATTTTCATAGCATCATGTGCCTAGAGCATCATCTTAGATAATCTTGATAACCTTCCTCCATCGAAGTCCCTAGAAGACTGATATAGGGACTCCATTAGCTCATCATACTTACTGATGACATAATCCTCTAGGGTGCATGTTCCGGTCGTGAAGGGGTTGACTTGAGACACCCTTACCATGAATGCTTTAAATAGGCCCAAAGGATACCATACCATAGTTAATTTCTCTCTTAGGGCCTTAACCAGTTGCTTGCATACCTTGATCTTGAGGCAAAGTCTGGAGTACTGGGCCTAGAGGGACTCGAATGATTCTTTCCCTAAAATTTCTACCTCTGTGACGACTTCTTCCCCAGCGTTAAAGAATTCATCCAACCTGAATTTCCATCTTTCATATTTATCTAAGTCTCCCTCCCATAAGGTAGTGGAGACATTCACCTGATTCAGGAGATTATTGATTTGGTATAGTTCTGGGAGAGATACAACTAAAAATTGCCTTACGATGACTATCTGCTCGGTGATCAACCCATCCATAGCTTGGGCCTTTTTCTTCATGGCCCTTAGAGTATCCAAATCACCCTGTGCAAGTGGTAATCTAGAGGTAAAAGCTTCTGGGTGGATCTTGGCTAGTGGCTGTGTGATTTCTGTCAGAAGTTTGAGGAGATTCTCATTGTTTTTTCTTTCCTCTTTCAACTTCTGGGCCTGTTTATTATACTGGACCTCTATTGCCCGGGTTGCCTCTTGTAGCAGGTCCAATTCTCCTTTCTTATCTCTCCTCCCTAGAGGTACCTTTGTGATTGTATAGTCTTCATCCCTTACTACCACTGCATCTGTATTTGGGGGAGGTGTTGCAATTATACTTCCTTTTGGACTAGTTTGGAGGGTATGGACTATCCAGGCCTTCTTAGGTCTCTTGGCCTCTGTATTTTGAGAAATCATTTTGGCTAGGGAGAGTGGAACACCTGTTGTAACGGCCGGGGCCTTCCTCTTTCTAGATTCCACCAGCCATTGGGGTGGTTGGGGCATCTTTGATGCCAAGGATTGGGTGTTGGGATTCCCTTCATAATCTATCAGTGCGGTCCTGGTAACTACAGTGTCATCAGGCTCTTTCTCCTTCTCCAGATCCTATTCCTTTTCTTTCTCTCCAGTGGCCTTAGTATTTTCTACCCTATTGGCGTCCTCTTTTGGGATGTCTGCAATTTCTTCTCTGCTGGTGTCAGCATCACCTATATCGTTGTGGATTTCCCCATCCTTCTCACTGTCAGGCGAGTCAATGTTCATATCCTTGGGGATTCTCCCCTCATCTTGCTATTGTTTTTGTTCTTCTTTAGCGTCATTTTTCAGGATATCTTCCTGTATTGGAACATCTGCTAGAGGTGATGAAGGCATCTGACATAGGTTCAACATTTGGGACACTATGATCACCTCACCAAATGTACTCTGGGGCAATTGGTCACCTAGAGTAACCAAAGGCATCTGGAGCATGACAAATGGGGGTACGATTGATCTCAAGGGTCTGGTTTCCCTTGTCGCTGGTTTCTCATCCATTATTTTCCTTGGTTCTTTCTCGGTCTCCCAGACCACTATTTTCTCTCGCTCAGGCTCCTTTTGTGCTTCTTCCCAGTCTTCCTTCTTTCTTGGGCGGTGATCTCTTCTACCACATGATCTATATCCCCATGTAGGTTTATGAGCTCATCCTTCCCAAATAGATCATCAAAGTTGTCGTGCAAGGAGAGGTATCTGAGATATCATTTAGTTCAGGGGAATCTGAACTGATGCCTACTGGGGGAATATTGGGCATACCGGGGCCCACATCTACACTTTGGGTGGGGTTCACCTTCTACTTCTTCTTTCTTTATAGTGGGGCCCTGACATCCAGAATATTTGTAGACTTTGCCTTAGAAATGTCTTCATGCTCATTAGTGTGGCCAATTACGGGGATCTCGCCGGGTGAGAAGATGCCACTAGAGTCACGAAGAGGCCATGGGAAAGTTGTACACTTATCTTCTGTCTTTTCAGCCTTGGCTCCTCCATTTTCTATTGTATCTGTGCCATTATGGGGAGCGAACCCTTGGGAGGCACTTGGGATAGGGTATCTTCTTTCTCCTTCCCTTTGTGTGTGCTGGGTCCCATGGCCTTAGAGGTCAAAGTGGACCTCCAAACAATTGGACCTTTCTGGGTGCTCCTTGGACACACCCGCTCAAAATATTTGTGACCATTATCTATAATGGAGTGGCATACCCCCTCAATTGTTAAATCCTCTAGGGTGGCCCAATCCACCAGATGGAGATATAATTTATCTAACCATTATTCTTTATATAATGGGTCCTCCAGGGGCCTATCATCTAAAAAACCCTTCAGGAAACCTTGAAGGTCGAGGGCTTTCATCAAGCCTTTGGAAATCTGTGAATATTGGTGAGCCCAGAGATTAAAACTATCCTGGAAATCCACCTAGAAGTCTTCTATATCTTCTACATGTGGTGGTGATTCCCGGAGAACTATCATTGCTAGCTTACCTAGTGGATCAAAATTGCTTCTGGTATGGGGGAATTCCACCAGTCCTAAGACATTCAGTTCATTATCTACCTCCTTTTCCATGGAAAGGCTACAAGAATAATTCTGACAAGAAATCAGGAATGCGATATTGGTAACCTTCTTCAATGTGAAGAGGGTATGCAGCTCTAGAATTTGTATGCAAAATTCTAAAAGAATAATTCTATCCATGCAATATCAAGGAAGAAGATAGGGTTTCCTAGAGAAGCTGGTGACCCAAATATATGTATGTTGCTAGAGTTGAATGAAGTAATTTTTGTAAGTACTCACCAGGTTCATCACCTCTTGTGACAACTGGTACCAAGAATCCCAAGTAAGTGTCAAAATGTTTTGGTAAACAAATGTGTTGTTTACCCAAAAAAAATTAGGGAAGCTAAGTTCTCACTAGACCTGGGGATAATGATCCCATTGTGCCAACTAGACAGGACCATTCCTGAGAATGCCCATTATCTGGAAACCCTAAAAGGTAGGTCTTTGTTGGGCCAGTGCCCATAGTACATAGGATGTCATGTAGAACTTTGAGGTCTGGAGGACACTCTTTAACTGTGTCTCCAAATGGTTGGTGATGATAGCCACCCAATTGAAGGTCTGACTATAGGTGGTTATGTAGTAGATAAAGTAATACATCCATGCTGAGAACTCCCAGGCATGGGGCTCTCCAAAGAGCCTGCATAGAAATATAATTCCTGCCTAGATACACTCTTTAAAATCCCTACGGGGAATCTCCAGCTTCATCTTTTTATAGTTCCTTCTCAGGGACTTCAGCTAGTGGGTGTTGAGATGTTTCCAGGAGAGAAGGGAAGCTTCTTCAAACTCCTTTAATGATGTGGACTGGGAGAGAACAACGGCTCCCTTGAATTGAGGGATCCCCAGCCCTGAAGCAAAAGTAGCCACATCTAGATTGATGATAGTTGCTGGATAGTGTAGTAGCCAGGGATCAGCGAGAAAAAAAACCTGAGTGGAGGCATTATAGAGCATCGCTAGTTGGAGTATCAGCTCTGGTGCTTGCACCGAGCAAGGAAAACTTGTAGCTTTGATAATCCTGAAGGCGGCCATGTATTTTGCCATATTATCTCTGGCGGTCCTCTATTGGTATATGGCTTGGACCAAGCCCTGCATTTCAGCCCATAGTCCGGGCTCTGTATCTATTATTTCTTGCAACTTAGAGTCAACCTTGGACCCCACAAGAACACCCTCCCTTAGGTATTTGGAGGTTAGTGGCAATTTGGCCAACATCTTTTTAGCCTTAGTTTTTGTAGCTTCCTGAGTGGAGGTAGTTGGTAGCTCCGGGCTATCAGGAGGAGTGATCACTTCTGACATTTTGATCAATCTATCTGCAAACTACAAGACCGGAGAACTATAAACACATAATATGATAAAAACAAAATTTTTTAGGGACTCCAGGGAATTCACCACCATTTCTCACATGTCTAAAAATGTTAGTATGCATAAAAAATCCCAAAATATTAAAGTTAACATGGGTTAGATTCAGATAAACACTTGGTGCTCCGAGGCATTGGTTTAAGAAAAAAAATGGAATAAAGACCCAGGGGCTTCTCGGCACCCAGAATCTAGAAGAACTAGTTGTTGTTGACATGACTGGTAGTGAGCCGTACTTGGCTGACATAGGTCATCACATGGCCATCCAACAGGTGGCATAAAAGGCATTAATCGTGACAAGTGGGCTGACATAGGTGAATTAAATGCCATTTGAGATGGGATTTGAATGCTCATTTGTGGAAAATTAATCCTACCATCAAGATGACGTGATAGAGGAGAGAGAAAGTTGCCATGGCTTGAACCACCAAGGTGCCGAGTTCAAAACATGGCGGATACCTCTCTAACAAGGTCGACAACATGATTTGGACGCGATGGAGTGCGATGAGCTCACCACAAATAGAAGGATATACATGGGATATACAAAGCTACAGAGGGCCAAAACATGATGAGGGCCAAAGCACAACTCACAAGCTGACCAAAAATGGACATATATACAGCTATATACAGAAAAATACACAATGTACAAAATGCACAGAAACATTTATACTATCATACAAAAATGTACAAATACTACCTTAAACTACAACTGCATAGAGGGAGGAAAACCCTCTAGTAGAGCCAACCCACCAACGGAAGGCAAAAGAAATAAAAACCAAAGACAGGAAACAAAAACAAAACCAAAAACAAAAATGAGACAAAAGAAAGAAAACCAGAGAAGAGAAAGAGAGCTGATATGCCTACCTAGAAACATGGGGAAGGTAGAAAGGTGAACATGAGAACTCTACAATTGGTTCACCTAAAACTGACCACGTAAGAACCACTATTTGTTGCTATTTGATTGTTGTTAATCACCAAAGAAATCTACACTTAATCACTCTGAAGCACCTTAATCTCTTTGGTAATCACCTGAGTGTTTTAATCATGGTAAATGTGAAAATGATAGGTGAAACCAATTTATACCCCTACGGTAAAACCATGTTGTATTCCTTCCACAAACTCTAGAAAAGGAAAACCTCCAGACTCTGAGCCTAGGGATTCCATGTAGCCACACATCCTCACAAAAGAAAAAATATGGAAGAGAGCCCTGGAGTTCGGGATCCAGATGACTCAAAATAAAAAACAAACTCCAGGACTGGATCCTAGAGACAAAAGAAGACAAGAAGAAAAATAAAAAACAACCCTCGTGGAAGCAAATACCGAAGGGAAACAAAGAAAACAAAAGGAAACCAAGGAAAAGAAAAATCAAAAAGGGGGACCCAACATTTTGCCTACAAAAATATAGGGACGGGTATGTAGGGCATAACAAATGGTGACTATCTGGGATGAATGCCTTAGTGTATTTGAGAACTTTAGAATCTCTGGTTAGCAAAAAAAAATGGAATTAATCTTTACCTAGAGCATTCCACTTGAAAAGCGCAAGGCATTTGAGAAAATCCACCTCATCATTGACTCAATCTTTTGGTCTTTCGTCAGTTGTGAAGTATGTGCTTTGAAAGAAAAACCAAGCCAATGACCTCCAGGAGAAGTAGACAGGAGGCACTGAGTATATCAAACCAAGGTCATCATATTTTGCACATTTCCCTCGGATACCAAAATTCTCTATTCTTCAGTTCTTTCATTTTTTTTTTTCTATTCTGGATGGGAAGGCGGTACTTCTTTCACTGTGAACCTTAAGCTTAGCTAATTTTAATAGTGGTACTTCTTTCACCTTGCCATCCACTTTTAAATTTCTGAATAGGAGAGAATGTTCTAGAGCCAAGATATTATTATGGTTTTCAGACTCGGTCAACAACCAGCACAATCGATCTGCCCTCAAGGTGTCTGATTACTTGCTTCTCAAATTTTCTTTTAACTGATGTCCAGACTGTCAAGATGTGAATCCGATGAAGATTACACATAACCTTTTACCATACCTAAAAAATAACTCTAGAGCACAGACAAATTCCACTATGCTAACAATAGATTTTGAGTTCACTGAAATGCACAAAGTACCGTTCCAAAGACCAGATGCTACATGAAGCATACCTGTCTTCAAGAAGAAGGTAACATGCTGGAACTTGGGAAACAAAAGAAAACAAAGGAAAACACAAAAAGGAAAGGCGGTCCTAGAGGATGGCCAACAAACTATTTACAAGGCAAAGGCACTCCCAATAGAGCACTAGGAAATAAATTTACAAGAAAGAACTTTATATATAGTACAACTTCAGAAAAACTCAACATCTACCTTATTCAAAGTAGTGTTTGAGAAACTTCTCATTGACTGGAAATGCGATGGCTTCTTTGGTCATAGTGTTGAGTTGATAAGTATTTGTCCTACAGATCTTCACTATAAGATATGGTTTGAGCCAGAGCCGTTGAAACTTAGTGTGCTTTCCCTTCTTTTCTCGAGCCTTGTGTCATGCCCCGCAAGGGAACCGGGGAAGAGAACAGAGATTCTCTTTGAAAAAGAAAACCTAAGTAAAAATTTATGAAAATTTTTAAACTTTTAAAAGAATTATGTATGTGAACGAAACTTAAACTTATATTCCTTCCAGGGTTCCCTTCTAATTTAATGCATGATTCAGTTAAGTCCATTAAGTAAGATAACAAAAAGATTTATTTCTCAAAGAAAACTACATCATATCATTATAAGATTCATTATTAAGAAATACCTAAGTACTTTCATTTCAATTTTCCATTTAAAACCATCTATATTCCTAAGTATTATTTATGAACAATATAACCTTTAAATCAAATGGAACCATCTAAATCATTTGATACATTG
>MU224254.1:5476126-5509563 GCA_018584345.1 Thuja plicata | reverse complement strand
CATAAATGAGCATATCAATCATATCATCATCCACAAAATATAAATGTAAATGTATAGTTCTAACCATCATAATAAAATGTCCAAGTCAAAAGTCCAAGTATCACCATAGGAGAGGGTATTACACCTTGTCCCACAAGAGGACCAAGTTCAAAATTTGAAAGGCCTTACACTAGGCTCTTCGGTCAAACCATCATTTTACTACTGCTTGATGATGTACAAAATTTTCAAGGGCTGCGTCTCTTTGTTCCTCCATTCACACCAGGTTCAAAATCCAAACTTTGACAATGTTATCCTGGTTGCTAAACTCCTGCATAAACTATAATACCAGGATTTGTAAGTTGATGGGGGATACTAGATTCTAGCCATAAACCAGATGAAATGGGGAAGTCCCTAGGGCTTCTTTTATTCTAATTTTATCTACCCATAGGGTGAACCTAAGCTTTTGGAGCCATTCCCGAGGGTTCTATTCCAACAGATGTTTGATCACCTCAAGTAGATTTTTGTTGGTAGATTCAGCCACACCATTACCTTGGGGGTAGTAGTTGCTAGAGAACTTCAAGGTGATATTTCTTTCATAGGTCCATTTGAGTAATTGTGCTGAAGAAAAGGCCAGACCAATATCAAATGACATTCCAAATTGGGTGACTATGTTTTCTTCCAAGAATTTAATGACTACATCTGTCGTGTTGTTTTTACAAGGAATTTCTTTAGATCACCGGGTGCAATAGTCGGTAGCAGTCAAAATGTACCAGTGGTTGGGAGATGAGTTGGGGTTGATTTCCATGATAAAGTCAAATGCCCATTGGGCAAAGGGTCTAGCTTCAAAGACCGGCTACAAGGCATGGCCGGGTTCCGCTCATGATGTGCTGTTGTTTGGCAAGTATGGCATCTCCTAATGTGGGTGTAAACATCCTTAAAGATATATGGCTAATAGTATCCAGCCCAAAGGATCTGATGGGAAGTAGCATCAGCTGAGCCATGCCCAATTCCAAATTTCCTATAAAATTCTTCAATCATTCTCGTAGCTTGGTCCCTATCAATGCACCATAGGTATACCCCTTCATAGTTCCTATGGAAAAGATTTATATTTTTTATCATGAAGTGTGCACTTTTAAGCTGTAGGGCACAACATTTGTTTGGGGGTAGCCCCTTCAGGCATCTGTTGTTCAACACTAAGTATACCGGGTCAGTATACCATGGATCTTGAGTGATGGACTCCACTGTATATGTTTGGCATTCGATATCTAGAGTTCCTTGTGCCATCACTCTACATAGTCCCTGGCCTCAGACTATCTTTATAGGTTGCATTTCCAAATCATACTCTTGCAGGATGGCCATCCATTTCCCCCACCGTTAACTCAATTCACCCTACAAGAGTAGAGACTTAACAACCTGGTCTAGGATGATAGCGTGCACTTTTCTCTGGAGAATGTAATCCCAGAATTTCTTCACAGGGTGGAGGAGTGCAAAGGCCTTCTTTTCCAAAGATGAATACCAGACTTTGGCGTTCTTAAAGGGGGAGCTCATAAAATCTATTGGTCAATCTTCCCCTTTGACCTTATGGATTAAAAATACCACGGTAGAATGTGGAGAAGCAAAGGAGTATATGTGAAATGGAAGGGAATAGTCTGAACCTACCAAGATTGGTGCCTCCACAATCATTTCCTTAATCTAGGTGAATGCCCGCTTTTCTTTAGGACTCCACTCAATATTTGTGTCTTTCTTCATCATCTCATTGAGTGGTTTCACTATCTTGGTGAATCCAATAATGAACCGCTAGAAAAAATTTATCTTTTCGAAGAAAGATCTCATTTATTTATTATTGTCGAGCATTTGTAAATTTAGCACTGCTTCAACTCTTTCAGGGTCAATAGATATACCCTTCTCGGAGAAAATATTCCCGAGCAGCTTCCCTTCAGTGACCCCAAATATATATTTCTTAGGGTTGAGGGATATTCCATACCGGTGACATCTTTCACAAATTTGGGTGAGCTAGGTGGAATGATCATGCATGTCCTGGGAAAAGATGGTCAAATCATCCATGTAGATGATTATGCATTAGTTTACCAGGCCTTTGAACACAATGTCCGTAGCCTTTTTAAATGTGGCCCCTACATTGATCAGGCCAAAGGGCATCCTCTAGTATGAAAATGTTCCCCACTTGGTGCTGAACATTGTTTTGTCTTTATCTTCATACTTAACCATGACCTGGTTATACCTAGAGTACCCATCCAAGAAGGACATCATTTGGGATCTATTCATGATTTGCAACAAATCATCCAACAAGGGGAGAGGGTGATTATCCTTTTTGGATGCCTTATTTAAATTGTGAAATTCCATGTAGAGATGGATCTTGCCACTTTTATTCCTCACAGGGATGAGGATGGCAACCCAAGTAGTGTGCCAGATTGGAAAGATAATCTAGGTTGACAGCAGTTTCTGAACCTCCTGATGGATTAGAGGCTCGATCAGCAGGTTTACTAGTCTTTGCTTTTGTCAGAAGGGATTAGCATCTAGTTTTAGTGGGATGGTATGGGTCATGATGGATGTGTCATAGGTTTTTAGATCCTCATACCCCCATGCAATTATGTTAATGTATTCTTGGAGAACCACGAGAATCTTCTCCTTCTCCTCTGGGGAGTAGGAGGTGCCAATATGCACAGATTTTTCTTCACCGGGCTGGCCGATGTTGACCTTTTCAAATTTTCCTCCTTCAGAGGAGGATGATATGTTTTTCCAGTCCTGAGGGTCTAAATCAAATTTACATTCTAGTGCTACCATCCCTTTAGGGATGGTGTTGGTTGGCAAGTCTATGATCCCATCATCTTCTTCACCCTGCCTAGTATCTTCATGGTCTCTTTACTCTACTATTTGGTCCTCTAAGATACCAACATTGGTCATGAAGGCCAGAATATGTTGACCATCCTCAAAAACCTGAAAGTGGGTGACATTATCTAGAATGGATGGGGTGGGGACTATCTCAATAGAGAACTTCTAGAGCAAGGAGCCAGCCATTGGCTCAAGGGTGCTAGCAGATATGACAAGGGCATACAGAACGTAGTTTCTTTTTTTGGGGAATGAGTTCAATGTCGAAGGCATAAAAATATTTGATGAGGATCCATGCCCAGTTGTGGTATGCAGCCAGCCTTTTGTCATGACAAGTTTATTGGCTCCGCACCTGCTTAACAATCAACTCTGAATCACCCAGTGCCCAGAGGCAGGTAATTCCTTTCTTTAGTACAAATAGGAGTCGAAGGACCAAGGCCTCATACTCCATGATTTTGTTCATGCCATTGAACTATAGCCTTTAAGATGTGAGGAAGGATTTCCGCTATAGGTTGATCAATTCCACTCTCACCCCGCAGCCTTGTTGAGACCGGGACCTGTCAAACTTCAGGGTCCACAAGTCATTGTTTGTTGTCTGGGGCTAGGAAGGTGTAGTGGCCTTTGGATTATTTCTGGGGAGTTTGGGATGAGTTTCCTTTGGCTCTGATGGCATATGGGTGAGGTTTACCCCCAGAGAATCCTTTGGTTGGGATTCCTAGAAAGATGACACCATGGGGGTACCGCTGGAATGAATGCTGGGTCTAGGAAAAACTGCTTCGTGCTTCTTCTCCTGGAGGGCATTGATATGACAGGTAGCAGTGGCAATGCAAGGCTCACACTCTAGTTCTGAATGTTTCTGATAATGCGGCCGATACCAAGTGCTAGACAAGAGTGTAGTGGGAGTTGCTGCGATACCTTGTGAGCTAACCTCACCCCTTAGTTTTTCATCCAGGTTTTGAATTCTCTAAGAGACTATGGGATCCTCCCTAGGCATGAAATCAAATGTCAGGATTTCTAGGGGTTGGTACACCCCAAGGGAAATCTTAGAAAAGAGGACTTCATTCACCCTTTTGACTTTGGTGAGGGCATGTTTCATCCTGGGCTCACTTTCTACCCAAATCTAGTTAGACTGCCCCTCCCAGGGGAGCCACAAGTGGGAAAAGTCTGTGCAAAAATACTCGTTAAGAGCCTTAGACCAATTCGGACTCAATAACATCCCATAGGTCTCTAGAATGTCTACCACTTGGATGTCAATTGTGCTTGCTATTCGTGGATCTTGGATGAGCTGAATCCAGAAATTTTTTAGCTTAGCTACAATTTTAACAGTAGTTTTGTCCAGCTAGACTACTGCACCTTTAGATGGAGTGGGATGGAGTCTGAGCTTTTGGCATATGGATAAAGGCATGACATTTCCCAAAGCATTGAAATATACCAATAAATTGTGTAGGTTTTTCCCTTGTATGTTTAAGCTTAATAGGAAGGGAGGATCCTCCATATTTCCCCAGAAGACAGCCGTGTTGGCACCATCAAAAGTGATAGTCCTTGGTGGGTGACTGACAACTTCCAAGTTTTGCAAGAGCTTCAGAAGAGACTTCCTCTTCTCGGGACAGTTAAGCAAAACCTCTATCAAGGTCATGGAGGTGGTGGTTTGTTCTAATGCCTTGGTGATTTCAAACCTCCCCCTAGGGTACTGTTGGCTTCGCTCGACTAGATCCTTAGCTTGGTTAGAGCTAGGCCCTCTCAGTGGGAAGGAGTGATCAGTTACATTGCCCTAGGAAGGGGTATCTTTGGGAGGTGTAGGCATGTAAACTGGTCCTTTACCAGCCCGACTCTGAGTATTGTAAGGAGTTCAGGGGTTGGTGAAGGAATTGGCCTCAAAGGTTAGGATAGATTCATCAAAGAACCCCTACAATTTAGGTTCTTCTTCATCTTCCTTGTCTATCCTAAAGAAAATGGTCTCACAGGTGAAGGCACCATGAGTGGGCTCTTATGTAGGGGTCTCTGGGGGAGTAGGATCAATAATTTGTTATTTTTCCAACTAGGAGATCATGATGACCTTCTCTAGTGTGGCACAATTCACCTTGGAATAAGAGCCAGTGTCGTACAATCTACACCAGTTAGTCAAGGGGTAGAATTCTGCAAGCTTTGTAGAATGACATGGTCCAGCACTGCCTTGAGTGGTGTTCTATTTTGGAGGAGGACCTTCAGTGTTTGCGTTGTTATTCCATTACTATTGGTTGGGCTAGGGCCCATTGTTGTAATTTCTTCCTTCGACATTGGTATTTCATTGGCCAGATAAGATATTCCCTCTCTAGGAAATGGGGTTGTGGGGTGAAAAATATCTTTCCTTCATCTTTCCCATGTCCATAGTTAGTGAGGAAAAAAATTGCCAGAGGGATTCAACCTTGGCGAATAGCTGGGTGTTCACGTCACAGTGTGACGGTTGTTGTGGTTGGTTCCCAGGGAAGGCGATAGCAGTTCTCAGAGTTTAGGACAACAATCCTCTAGCTGTGGGTGACTGGAAGAAAGGTACTATGAAGGGTTGTGTCGATGGTTGTTGCATTTATTGCAGCTGGTTCCAGGGAACAAATTCTAGACCTTGTATTATCTATGCTTGCGATGGGTATATGTACCGGGCTTGCTGGTCTATCGGTGGTGGTGTGGGATTCATGACCATCATTGGGGCACCCATTTACTAATTGGGGTTGTATCCCCTAGCATAAGAAGTTCCATCAGGTATCATGTTGAAAGAAATGCTCTACCCAATCCCATCGGGAGCTTTGTTCAGACTGTAGAACAACTCCAAGCCTAGGTTGTAAACTTTCGCCAGAGTATCCTGGTCATTGGGGGTGGTGGTTCTCCATAGGAGAGTGACAACGAAGAGATCCATCACATTAAGGTATGTCTAGATAGTTACATCAGTGGATGGGATTAAGGGGCCCGTGCACCACTTCAAGGTGCATTGGAACCAATGGTTAAATGTTGCAAGGGGTTCATTCAGTTCCTTCTTGATGGAGATAAACTAGTTGTGGGACCATGCTGGATCCACGTATACGTAGAATGCCACTAGGAAGGTGTCTTCCATATCCTTCCAACTATTAATGGAGTTGGTGGGCAGGTTAAGGTATCAGTTTAACTCGTTCTATCCCAAGGACAGAGGGAACATCCGGGTCACAATATCTTGATGTTGGATCCGGTGTCATTTCATGGCATCTTTGTATGCCTGTAGATGCTCTTCTATGGTTCATGAGCCTAAATTCTCATATCAGGGATAGATCTTCTCTAGATACAAGGGAAGATCATTGGTTGTACCTAGAAATTTGTCCCATTGGGGACCGAGTGTTACCAAAGTACACAGCCATTGGGGGTGTTTGATTTTGGCTAGAGTGAGTGTTAGTCCCTAGGGTTTTCTAGGAGACTTGGGTATTCTGAGATGTAGTAGACCCCCAGATAATGTTGGTTGGTTTCTTGGTTTGCGGGGTCCATTTCTTTTGAGTGGGAGGCTTGAGTTTGACAAACCTTATGGCATTCTGGGCTAAACTAAGGACTCTTTCAAGTCATGCAGGTGAAAATGATGCAATCCCACTAAAGGTCTTCTTCCTAAAACTATGGCTTGGGGAACCCTCAGGTAGTGTAAAGTCTAAATATTCTGAAGGGGACGAGCTCATGCCCTCCTTCTAGTGCCAGTTTCTTTTGATGAGACTTTGTGACTGGTCTACCAATAGAGGTAAGTTGTCACCGTTTACTGGGGTACCAACCAACTTTGCCTGTAAAGGATGTCCGGGGAATAAATTCTTCAGGCCTTCAAGCACCTGAGAGTTGGGTCTTGAAAATGCAGGAGCTAAGTTGGGAGTGTGACTATTTTTTTCAGGGGGATAGCTAGTTTTCTTAGCTCATCTTCTCCAGGGATTTTGTTAGTTCAGAGTTTCCTCTAAGCACACATTAGTTTACCAAATAAAATTCAAAAGATATGCCAGGGTTAGGAGTATTCCTTCTACTTATAGTTATTCTAATACATTCAAAACATTAACCATGCTCTAACATACTACACTAAATACTGAATGCATACAGAACCATCGGTTCATGCATATTCAATAGCAAGGGGAAAAGAGGTCGTTAATCTACTTAAAACATTAGAGAAAGAGACATCAGAAACATACAGCATAAAAGAGTATTAAGTCAGAGATCAGAACACCAATAAAAATATTGTGAGAATCCTTCCTTCTTCATTAATGGTTTTCCAGAAAGCACTGGTGCGTACATCAACAACTCCAAGAGAGCATCTATCTACTAAGAACTACTAAAAACTAATGAGCATTGAGCTCTGCAACTACATGAAATGAAAAATGCTATTTCTATAGAATACAAAATCATCAATTTTGCCAACCCTTGGAATGAGGTCAAACCTGTTATTTATACACATAGGTTAAAACTAAAGTTAACCTAATCTAACTTTACACTCAAAAATAAAATACAATTTTTGGTGGCTGGTACTACCTGCAGCATGTTACAACAACCTCAAAAAGAATAGAGGTTTGATAGATCAGAAAAATAAGACAAGAAAATAGGTATGGAAGAATCAGCCTTGAGAAGAGAGCCAGAGGAAGAATAAAAGAAATCTGATCCCCCGGGGTTTGAGGCTGCATGCCTCATCAATGTAAAACTGGATCTCTATCTTCGATATGCCAGGTGTTTAATGTTGGAGCAGTGTCTTGGGAATACCACCTATCAAAACCATCCCTCAAACTAACATGTGTTATTGGGGTCACCTACTTTTTGACACCCTTATTAACTGCCTGATAATGACCAATCGGCTACGGGGAACTTAGATGTGGGTCATCAACAGAATAAAAAATTGTTGGATCTGAGACTCTGGGATCCAGGAGCTTGCACTCAAAGAATAAAGAATGTTCAAAATGTACCCTACTGGTGCAAATCTATAGAATCCAAAGAACCTTATTGTGCTTTAATGTTCTTAAATGCCTCAAAAATTTGGTTGATGCTATCCTCATCTATGTCCTTAATGTTGTTCCATCGGTCCTAGACAACCTCAAAATTTTCCTCAACTTCTCCAGCCTCATTCTGGAATTCATCTACTATTTTCATGATTTCATGTTCCCAGAGCATCATCTTAGATAATCTTGATAACCTTCCTCTATCAAAGTCCCCAATAGACTGATATAGGGACTCCATTAGCTCATCATACCTACTGAGGACATAATCCTCTGGGGTGCATGTTCCGGTGGTGAAGGGGTCAACTTGAGACATCCTTACCATGAATTCTTTCAATAGGCCCAAAGGATACTAGACCACAGTTAATTTCTCTCTTAGGGCCTTAACTAGTTTCTTGCATACCTTGATCTTGAGGCTAAGTCTGGAGTATTGGGCTCAGAGGGAATCGAATGATTCTTCCCCCAAAATTCCTGCCTCTGTGATGGCTTCTTCCCTGGTATTAAAGACTTCATTCAACCCAACTTTCCATCCTTCATATTTTTCTAAGTCTCCCTCCCATAAGGTAGTGGAGACGTTCACCTGATTCAGGAGATTATTGATCTGGTACAGATCTAGGAGTGATACAAATAAAAATTTCCTTACGGTGACTATCTTCTCGGTGATCCACCCATCCATAGCCTAAGCCTTTTTCTTCATGTCCCTTAGAGTATCCACATCACCCTATGCAAGAGGTAATCTAGAGGTAGAAGCTTCTGGGTGGATCTCAGCTAGGGGCTATGTGAGTTCTGTCAGAAATCTGAGGAGATTCTCATTGTTTTCTCTTTCCTCCTTCAAATTTTGGGCCTTTTTATTATACCAGGCCTCTACTACCTAGGTTGCCTCTCGTAGGAGGTCCAATTCTCCCTGCTTATCTCTCCTCCCTAGAGGCACCTCTATGATTGTATAGTCTTCGGCCCTTACTGCCACTACATCTGTATCTGGGGGAGATGTTGCGATTGTTGCAACTCTACTTCCTTCTGGACCAATCTGGAGGGTATGGACTATCTGGGCCTTCTTAGGATTCTTAGCCTTTGTATTTTAGGCCATCATTTTGGCTAGGGAGAGTGGAACACCTGTTGCAGCCGTTGGGGCCTCCCTCTTTCTAGATTCCACTAGCCATTGGGGTGGCTGGGAAGCTTTTCTACCAAGGCCTAGGTGTTGGGATTCCCTTTGGAATATGGTGGTGTGTTTTTGATATCTATAGTGTCATCAAGCTCTTTCTCCTTCTCCTATTCATGTTCCTTTTCTTTCTCTCTAGAGGCCGTAGTATTTTCTACCCTGTTGGTGTCCTCTTTCATGATGTCTAGAATTTCTTCTCTGCTAGTGTCAGCATCACCTATATCTTTGGGGATTTCCCCATCCTTCTCAGCATCGGGTGAATCAATGTTCATATCCTTGGGGATTCCCCCCTTATCTTACTATTGTTTTTGTTCTTCTTTGGTGTCATTCACTGGGATATCTTCCTCTATTGGAATGTCTTTCAGAGGTAGCAGAGGCATCTAGCCTAGGTTCAATGTTTGGGCAGATTTGATCACCTCACCTAATGTACTCCAGGACAATTGGTCACCCGGAGTAACCAAAGGCATCTAGAGCGTGACGTATGGGGGTACAGTTGATCCCATGGGTCTGATTTACCTAGTCATCAGTTTCTCATCCGTTGTTTGCCTTCGTTCTTTCTCAGTGTCCTAGATAGGTGTTTTCTCCTGATTGGGCTCCTTTTGTGCTTATTCTTGTTCTTCCTGCTCTATGGCATCTTCTTTCTCTGGGACTTCCTTTTTGGCGGGGATCTCTTCCTTTTCCTAGGTGGCAATCTCTTCTACTATGTGATCTATATCCCATGTAGGTTCATGAGCTCATCCATCCTGAAGAGATCATTGAAGTCATCATATGGGGGACAGGTATCTGAGATATCATTCAGTTCAGGGGAATTTGAAATGACATCTATTGGGGAATATTGGGAATACCGAGGCCTGCCTCTACACTTGGGGTGGGGTTCACCTTCTGCTTCTTCTTTCTTTGTAGAGGGGCCCTGACATCTAGAATATTTATAGACTCTGCCTCAGCAAATGTATGCCTGCTCACTAGTGTGGCCAATGATGGGGATCTCGCTGGGCGAGCAAATGCCACTAGAGTCGCGAAGAGGTCATGCAAAAGTTATGCACTTATCTTCTGTCTTGTCAGCCTTGATGCCTCCATTTGCTCTTATATCTGTGTCATTATGGGGAGTGGACCCTTGGGAGGCACTTGGGCCAGGGTATCTTCTTTCTCCTTCCCCTTGTGTGTGTTGGGTCCCACAGCTCTGGAGCTCAAAGAGGACCTTCAAATAATTGGTCCTTTCTGGGTTCTCCTTGGACATGCCCGCTCAAAATACTTGTGACTATTATCTATAATGGGGTAGCATACCCCCTCAATTGTTAAATCCTCTGGGGTGGCCCAATCCACCAAAGGGAGATCTAATTTATCTAACCCCTGTTCTTTATATAATGGGTCCTCCAGGGGCCTATCATTTGAAAAAACCTTCAAGAAACCCCAAAGGTCAAGGGCTTTCATCAAGCCTTTGGACATCTGTGAATGTTGGTGGGCCCAAAGATCAAAACTGTCCTAGCAATCCACCCAAAAATCTTCAATATCTTCTACATGCGACAGAGATTCCTTGGAAAGTGTTGTTGCTATCTTACCCAATAGATCAAAATTGCTTATAGTATGGTGGAATTCCACCAGTCCCAGGCTCTTTAGTTCATTATCTGCCTCCTTCTCCATGGAAAGGATGCAAGAATAATTCCCACAAGAAATCAGGAATGGGATGTTGGTAACCTTCTTCAATGTGAAGAGGGCATGTAGCTCCAGAATTTGTCTGTAGAATTCTAAAAGAATAATTCTATCCCTATAATATAGAGGAAGAAGATAGGGTTTCCTAGAAAAGATGATCACCCAAATATATGTATGATGCTAGAATTGAATGAAGTAATTTTTGTAAGTACTCACCAGGTTCATCGCCTCTTGCAACAATCGGTACCCAAAATCCTGAGTAAGTTTCAAACTGTTATGGTAAACAAACATGTTATTTACCTTGAAAAAATTAGGGAAGCTAAGTTCCCACTGGACCTGGGGATAATGATCCCATGACACCAACTAGCCAGGCCTATTCCAAAGAACACCCATTGTCTACAAACCCTGAAAGGCAGGTCTTTGTTGGGTGAGTGCCCATAGTACATAGGATGTCATGTGGAACTTTAAGGTCTGGAGAACACTCTTTATTTGTGTGTCCACATGGTTGGCGATGATAGCTGCCCAATTGAAGGTCTGACTATGGGTGGTGATGGAGTAGATAAATTAATACATCCATGTCGAGAAGTCCCAAGAATGGGGCTCTCCAAAGATCCTACATAGAAATATAATTCCTGCCTAGATACTCTCTTTAAAATCCTTGCGGGGAATCTCCAGCTTCATCTTTTTATAGTCCCTTCTCAGGGACTTCAGCCAGTGGGTGTTGAGATGTCACTGAGAGAAAAGGGAAGCTTATTCAAACTCCTTTAATGACGTGGACTGAGAGAGAACAATAGTTCCCTTTAATTGACTAGCCTTGAAGCAAAATTAGTCACGTCCAGATTGACGATAGTCACTGGATAGTGTAGCGATCGGGTATCGTCGAGAAAAACAACCTGAGCAGAGGCATTATAGAGCATCGCTAGTTAGAGTATCGGATTTTTTTTTTTGCACCGAGTAGGGAAAACATGTAGCTTTGATAATCCTGAAGGCGGCCATGTATTTTTCCATATTATCTTAGGCGGTCCTCTATTGGTATATAGCTTGGACCAAACCCTGCATTTAAGCCCATAGTCCAGGCTCTGTATCTATTATTTCTTGCAACTTAGAGTCCACCTTGGACCCCACAAGAACACCCTCCCTTAGGTATTTGGAGGTTAGTGGCAATTTGGCCAACATATTTTTCGCCTTAGTTTTTGTAGCTGCCCGAGTGGAGGTAGTTGGTAGCTCTGGGCTATCAGGAGGAGTGATCATTTAAGACATTTTGATCAATCTATCTGCAACTTGCAAGACCAGAGAACTGTCAATACATAATATGATAAAAACAACATTTTTTAGGGACTCCAGGAAATTCACCACCATTTTGCACCTGTCCAAAAATGTTAGCATGCATAGAAAATCCTGAAATATTAAAGTTAACATGGGTCAGATACTGATAAACACCCAGGGCTCTGGGGCATTGGTTTAGGTGAAAAAATGGAATGAAGACCCAGTGGATTCTTAGCACCCAGAGTCTGAAGAACTATCCATTTTCAATGTAACCGGCAGTGAGCCCTACTTGGCTGACATGGGTCATCACATGGTCATTCGACAGGTAGCATAAAATGCATTAATGGTGACAAGTGGGCTGACAAGGGGGAAGTAAATGCCAGATGGGATGGGATTTGAATGCTCATTCATGGGAAATTAATCCTGCCATCAAGATGACATGACAAAGGAGAGAGAAAGCCACCATGGCTCAAACTAGCAAGGTGCTGAGTTCAAACCATGGCGGATACCTCTTTGACGAGCTTGACAACATGATTTGGACACAATGGAGTGTGACAAGCTCATCATGAATAGAATGATATACATGGGATATACAAACCTATAGAGGGCCAAAGCACAACTCATAGGTCAACCAAAAATAGATGTATATATATCTATATACAAAAAAATACACAATGTAAAAAATGCATAGACACATTTACACTATCATACAAAAATGTACAAATAGTACCTTAAGCTATAACTGCACAGAGGGAGGACAACCCTCTGATAGAGCCAACCCACCAATGGGAGGTGACAGAAAGAAAAACCAGAGACAGGAAACAAAAATAGAACCAAAAACAAAAATGAGACAAAATCAAGAAAACCAGAGAACAGAAAGAGAGCCGATAGGCCTACCTAGAAACATGAGGAAGGTGGGAAGATGAGCACAAGAACTTTGCAACTAACCATAAAAGCACCACTATTTTTTGTTGTTTGATCATTGTTAATCATGAAAGAAATCCACACTTAATCACTTTGAACCGCCTTAATATCTTTGGTAATCGCCTGAGTGTTTTAATTGCGGTAAATGTGAAAATGACAGGTGAAACCAATTTATACCCTAGGTTGCATTCCTTCCACAAACTTTGGAAAAGCCAAACCTCTGGACTCTAGGCCCAAGGATTCCATGTAGCCACACCTCCTCACAAAACAAGACATGATGGTAGAGAGCCTCGGAGTCTGGGACCCAGATGACTCAAAAGAACAAACAAACTCTAGGACCGGGTCCTAGAGACAAAAGAAGACAAGAAGAAAAAGAAAAAAAACCCTTGCAAAAGCAAAGCCTAGAGGGAATCAAAGAAAACAAAAAGAAACCAAGGAAAAGAAAAATAAAAAAGGGGTACCTAGCATTTTTCCTACAAAAATGTAGGGACAGGTTTGTAGGGCATAACAAGTCCTTAGTAGAGGATGCTAGGGATTGGTTTAGAGGGTTACCCTATAATTCTGTAGGGTCAGTGGATATTCATGTTAAATGAATTCAACAATATTAAGGTTTCAAGGAGCTATGCACAAACTTTTCCAAGTTATGAGACTTGATGAAAAGGTTTGTTTAGCCAATTATATTAATGCATTTAATTCTAAGATAGGATACCTCCTAAGAGAAAAGAATCCAAGGACTATAAGAGAATCTTATAAAACATCTGTCAATATAGAAACCAATAGGAGGGTATCCAGGAAGTTGGGTAGAAGAGATGATTGGAACCCTGCTAGAAAGGAATAAGACAAACCTTGAAATGCCAAACCTAAAGAGGAGATCAATATGAAGCAGCTCCTAAGTTCTATAAAAGACTTAAAGCTAGGAGAGAGAAAGAATCCTATAGCTCTAAATAATAATAGACCATCCTATAACAATTTCAATCAACAACCTAGGATTCAGAACTACCCATACACTACCCAATGGAAGGATGGGAATGATATTCTTCCACAAAAGAAAGAAAATCTTGATGACAAGACTCCTCATCCTCTTCACAGAAATTCAGCTAACATGTGTAATGAAGATTATTGGTGTGAGGTTTGTCAATCCCCAAACAATCCTGACAATTGTGTTGTTACTTTGAAGATGTATCCAAGTTAGACCCAACAAGAAAGAGAAGAAGAAGAAGAACTATATGATGATGTTGGAAATGCAATGACTTCTTCATATTGAAAAAGTGAAGAGGAATCTGATGATCAAGCTAAAGATCAGGATATGCTTTCATCTGATGAAAATGAAGTAGATACTGATAATATAAGGTGCAATGTTGCAAGGGGAAAAGTGAAGGCATTATATTTTTCCATTAGTATATATAAGGGAAAAACATGATCTACACCATCATTCTACACTACACTGATAGATAGGGAACAACACTACCTGACACCAAGGTTACCCGATATTGGAAAGTAAAAAGCATCCTAACAAACACTATTCATTGTTACCTGATGACAAAAAGAATATAGGAACCTGAAGAGTAACAACAGTGCAACCTGATAGAATAGAAAAGAGAGGAACCCAATGGATGAAGGGAACCCGATGATCACTTCAACAAAGGAACATTGACAAACTTTCAGTTCAACCCAACGACCAAGAACGGACAGTCAGTTACATACCACAAAAAGTGGATCTCACTTTCCATGTCAGATAAAACACTGAAGTTGTATATTTAGCTTCTTGATTTGTTTTTAAATACATTATGTGCAGAGAAAGAAATGTAATTATTATTGTTTTAATCAGTCTAACTGATTTAAAACATGCAAACTAAAGATCAAGGTCAAGTTGTAAACCTTGGATCTAGAGTTAACTTTGTAATGCGTGATTCAAGAATAGGTCAAATACTTGTATAAATAGATGCTCAATCTATTGTGAACATGTTTTTGTTTGATGAAGATTGTAGCCACTGAGAGCATCTAAGGAATAGACAAGAGATTTCATGCACCAAGACAGAAACAAACCGAATCAATTTCAAGAACAAGAACACAGGCTACCAACGAGCAGAGAAAGGTATTCATCAATCACTATAGGTGATATTCTTATTATGAGAGCTTTAATGGATCTATGATCAGAAATTGTAGATTGCATACAATTAAGTCAAACATATGTACTCATTCTAACAAGTGTATTACACTTAAGAAATCCTTTCAAGAAAGGTGGACCTAACAGTCCTATTGTAAATCTCTTAACTGAGTGCACACTTAAATCAGTGTTACTAAAGCTCTTAATAGATTAGATCTTAATAGGTCTCCACTTTAATACTCCTAACAGGGTAGATCATCAGAAGTGATCAATTGTAAGCCTTTACCAACTCCCTTCCATTCTATAGATAGTGAAGTTTTGTGGGTGTCATCCCCACCACAGTTTTTACTTCCTAACATGAGTTTTCTACGATATCATATCTTGTGTTATGTGTTTATTACTTTCATGAATGTTTCTATGAATGTTGCAAACAACTAAAGATTATGAATTAGTACTACATGCATAAGAAAGAACAACAAAAATGGTTGGTAATATAGTAAAGAATGACTACTAATGATGAATGGTGAAAAGAGTTAAAAGTTTAAGAGGTACTGATTCACCCCTCTCCTCTCAATACTACTTCCCATTAATCCCAACAATTGGTATTAGAGCTAAGTCTCTTCTTGGAAAAGCTTAAAGGATTAAGAGCAAAGATCATACAATGGAGAAGTACAAACTTGAGAAGAATATTGAGAATAAAAAGCTTTAGATACAGATGTTCTATGAATAGTACATAAAGAAGTGAGAATCAAGATGAGAGAGCTGTTGGATGAGAGAAATGGTATGGAAACTCGAAGCAATGAAAAAGATTATCAAGAAGAAGAGATTCTAGATTTCTTTGAATCTTTTGGATCAAATACAAGTAATGTATCAGATACATTAGAAGAGAACATCACAAATCTAAAGGAGATCAGTCAACATCTAACAGAGAAAATAAAGATGCTACAAATTGGTCAAGAGAGCCAGATGGTAAGAATGATTGATGTGATGAGTTCTGCTAGAAAAGATAAAATAGAAAGAACACTAGCTATTGATGACAGAAGGAAGATTACAGAGAAGCTATAGGAGAAGGAGTTATAAATTCAAAGACATGCTGAGCATCACCATGAGATTACAAATAAGATTATTCTTGTGAGTCAAGAAGAAAATATAATGAATATAGAACTCATTGAAAGAGTACAGGATATCGGTGAACTAAGAGAAGAAAATGAAAAACTAAAGCATGAGGTTAGAATTCAGCAACAACATAATGAAATTATCAGAAAGGCTAAAGAGAGAAATAAAAGAATGGATGAGTTTCTTGAAGGGAAATGAAGAGTCAACAACAACAGAAACAGTCTAGGCTTTATCAAAAATGGAGAATCATCAAATCAATCCAATTCAAAGAATGTCTGTGAAAATCGAAGACCAAGAAAGATGACATGCAAACACTATGGAAAGCAAGGCCACACATCTAATGTATGCAGAGGTGAAATGAAAGGTATTCCTAAATCTATATCTTCATTCATAGGATTTTGTTATAAATGTAACAAGAAAGGACATAAAGGATATGAATGTAAGTCTAAGATGGAACAACCAAAGAAGGAAACCTACATGGACAAATACTATCCTACATGCAAAATGAATGGGCACACAAACCTTGAATGCTAGAAAAATAAAATGCAAGCATGGAAGCCTAAAGGAAAAGAAACTCCCTATGAACCAAAGAGAATCAGTAATCAATATGTATGGGACTACAGTACATGGAAAAATTGAACATGTGGTAGATATGGTCATATTGCTGCAAACTGCATGAGAGCATGGACCAAGAGGTCTAGAGGCTGGACAAACCCTGGAATGGCATGCTTACACTGTCACAAAGTTGGTCATCTCAAGAAAGATTACAAAGACCAAATGATAGATACAAGAACATATCCCATTGGAAACACCATTGAAGATATCCAGAGGGCTAGAGACAACATGTGGAGAAAATCTTCAAGCAATTACGAAGCTAGATCAAGCAATGCAAATGGCGATACCCCATCCAATGGATTTGGTGACATCACCACCCCCACTTAAGCTGAACAAGTAAGTATGGAACTTCACTACACCAAGTCATATTTTTCATAACTTCCATTATACAATTGATAGATAGTCAAAATATGCATAAATAAAGATGCATATTATGTTACTTCTTACAATTCTGAGAAAAAAACCCTGTTGGTATACACATACCAAAAATCATCAGTGAAAACAATGGATGAGGTGTTTACACTTACCAAAAACTATCGGTCAACACATAAAATGGCTAAGTTGCTAATGTAGCCTGACACGCATTGGTAAGGAAGAAAAGTTACAAAGTTGTCATGACAGAACACCGATATCCATCGGTAAAAGAAAAATTCTTAACAACCATCCTGAGCATCTTGAGAACATCGACAATGATTTTGAAAGTCTTCCCGACAGACTCTGTCTTCATGACCCGATGAGTCATTGAGCATTTATGATAGAATTAGGGAAAAAGTCTATAAATAGTCAATGGGAGCAGTTCATTTTGCACCCACAATTTGAAGAGAAAAGAAGAGAAAAAAATAGAGTGATTGAAAAGCATTCACCAGAGTGACCTTGACTTTTTATCTAGCACACCCTAAATAGACCGGTCACCAGTTCACGAATTGAAGTAAGTACTGAGGGCACCAAAGTACTTTGTCGTTATGTTCAAGAAATTGCTAAATCTTCAAGAAATCCTAAAACTTGTAAAATGATGGAAACCACCTCAAGAACCACTAAGATCAAGAGTGATAAGACGAATGTGGTTGAGCTGATTAAGAAGAGCACCTATGTAGAGCCAAAATACAATATATTCCAAGAGATTACATCACAACCTAATGAAACTGACGCATTTTCTAGGATTCCACCTTGGTTTTTGTTAATAGAGAATGTAAGGTCCTATATTCACTATAAGATTGCTAAAATAGGTGATTTGGAGATGGATGAAGATTACAAGAAGCTTTGTGATATAGAAGGGAACCTGAAGGAAGAGCACAAACACTTAGAGGTTAAAGGGATAACTAATGCCCTACATTTCCTGAGGGACTTCAAAAATGACTAGATCAGGTTGGTACTTATCAAAATGCATGAACAGAAGCTATGGTTGGATCAACCCAAGCAGATAACTAAGGATGTCCTTCATGTTGTCACTGGTTATCTAATAACTGACAAGCCTAAGGCTCACAAGCATCCTTCTAGGCCATAAGTTGAAAATCTTACAAAAGCTCAATGGGATAACAGAGGTCTCAAAGTTAACACCATCACCGATGAATAACTGAGATTCGGTGCATGTGTGATTGGTTACAAGATCTTTCAGGAAAGATGGCTAAACAACATATCATCAACTCAGTTAGCATAGCCTACAAGATAGTGACCAAGGGCATTCAGATGGATCTGTGTGAGATCTTTCTAAAACAACTTGATGAGAATATGAACACAATAAGGTCTACAAAGACTAACACATGTAAGTTTGGCTCACTTATCATGTGTATATTTTTCTAGTTTCAAGAATACTTTCCTTCAGTAGGAAAATTGAAATGGGACATGACAAAACCGGTGACATTATAGATTAGTGAACTTATTAAGTCACTAGGAGAAAACTTTGATTCAGTTATGACTACATACTTCCTTGAGTTCGAGGAAAAGATGATGGAAACAACAAGAATCCCTGAGAAATTGATTGAAAAACATAGGGATGAAATATGTTTTATGGTGGATATAGACTTCAGCCACATAAAATTGGTTGTACCAAGGATAGCTTGGCTAGCCCCACTTGATTATGAAATTAACATAGATCAAGAAACCAATGCTATTGATGCATTGATAAATGAGCTTATTGACAACAAACAACCAAGGTTCAACACTTGTGAAGAGGCCAGGTCAAAGATAAAATGAGGCCTAGAAATTAAAAAGACTATCAACAAGAAGAATAAGATTGTTAATAATCTTAAAAATATTCTATCGGTCAATGAGGAGGACCAAGAACAAATAGAGGAAACCGATGAATAGGGTACCATTGGTGAAGGGCATGATGAGCAAAGATCAGATTCTAAGGAAACTGAGTCTGATATACGTCCACCTCCTACAAAGAAATAGAGGACAAGGAGTCAAACTACAAAAATTGATACCACACTTCTTAAGAAAGGTCAAGTAAGGACCTATAAGAGGAAGCAGCCAACTAAGAAAACAAAGGAGCAAACTGTGAAGGCTACACCTAAAAAGAAGAGAAAAGAATGGTTAGGACTCAAGATGACATTAAGGACTCTAAAGAGGATGAGCCTAATGTAGTGAAGAAGAATTTTAGAAATCAAACAATTGATGAGGCTGTTGAATCTATTGTTGCATCTAGCACCATGTATGATAAGAAAATTATACAATGGGATACACTCAAACCAGAGGACCAAAATAAGATACAAGAGGAAATAATTAGGTCAATGGTGAAATTTAAATATGTACTAACTGAATTTGTCAATCAAATACCCAAAGAGCTAGGTAACAGAATATCCCAACAATGTTCATATTCTCTACAAACTGAAAGAGAAGCAAAGGAGAGGGTACTAGTAACACTTATGCCTCCCAAATCTAAGATAGAAGAAATCAAAGAAATACTAAAGAAGCACTTCGGAAAATTTGTAGCCAAAATAAGATCTTACAAAGTGCTAGAGGATAATTTCATAGAGCTAGATATAATGACCGAGACTAAATAGAGACAACTCCTAGATCTGCCAGTAGAGTCAACAAGTCATGAAGAATAGTTACTTCTCACCGACACACCTCATAGAGAGGAGGAGAGAGATAAGGTAATTCTTAAGCACATTTCTGTGGACAATGTTGAAGATATGGAGCCAATAGATTTGGAAAAAGTAATGGATGATCTTGACATTCAAGACATCACCAATTATGACTTTGATAAAGATTCACAGAAGAAAGATGATGTTATATTCATATCACTTGAGGATCAGACCAAGAAATAACCAATGGAGACCCAATAAAATAAGTACATGGATGTTCCTAATGAAGTAGGGCTAGACACTTCAGTCATTGACACAACAAAGCTAGACCCTGCAGATAAATTATAGAAAGATGAAGATGTCATTGCTCAAAAAGACCAAAGACCAAACCGATGAGTAGGACACCACTCTAGATACAACACAAGCCATCACTCAAAGAAATATGCCTGTATTAATGAAGAAAATCAATATACTAGAGGGTAATCATGGATTGACTGTAGAAGATACAAGAAAACCCAAGGAAAAGGGTGATAATAAAGCAAAAGACACCATGGATAACACAAAGGACACAACTACAGAACAAGTTGCAACTAATGATCAAAAAGATAAGTCTGCTAATCAAAATAAAGAAGAAACACAAAAGGTAGAAGAGGACACAAAGAAATAAAAGAGTGAAGAAGCAAAGAAATATGAGATGGAGAAGAAAATAGAAGAAAAATCTATAGACACCAAAGGTTGATGGAGAGACATCTACACAAAACTGACAGGTGCACCCTGAGTAGAAAACACAAAAAGCATCATCAAAAAATCCTTCACCAAGCACTTCAGAGAGGACAAATGAACTAGCAATGGTAGTTCATACATCGACATCCCCACAAATCTCAAAGAAGAAGAAGAGCAAGCATAAGAATCCAGTTACTTTGGATGAAATCATTGAGATTCTAGTTTGTGATCCTAGAACATTGGATCCAACTAAATTGACCAAGCATGCAAGACTTTGTGAGAGGAAGGAAATGCAAGACAAACTAAGAAAAGCCATAAAAGAGGCAAAGGTACTTGAAGTAGCAAGAGGAATACTTCAAAAATTATATGAAATGTAGATGTTGATCAAATGGCCCCAATGCTTGTTCAATGAGTGGTTCTCACAGAGGCAATCACATCTCAGAACATAGATGCTGAGAAGTTCATGGAAGAAAGACTTGAACAGAAGTATGAGTTCAAGCTAGTAGAAAAGATAATCCAAGAAGTGGCATTGAAAAAGGTAAAGCTTTCTGAATTAGTTAGCACAATATATCCAATAATCTCAAAAGCTATAACCTTAATACAAAAGTTATGCACGCTTGACCAACTCACTAGGGAGTATACTGACAAGATAGCACAAATAGATGTTGATCTTCACAAAAGTGCACACAGTCTCACGAATAATGAAGAGGCAATAAAATTTCATAATGAGCAACTCAAGCAGGATCAGAAATTGAGACAAGACATTCAAATTGCAAAGATGAAGTACAGAGATGAGGTAGATGAGATTCAATCTCAACTCTTATTGACACTCTCAATAATGCATTTATGATATGCATGCACACCTAGACCTAGAGCACATGGCACTAGAAATACTAAAAGAAAAATGGGAAAAAATTGCTCGAAGACATCAAGAACACCCATTCACATATTCTTGACACATTGTGAGTAACACATTTTTGGCATCTTATAAGTTGTACATTTTTGTCACAAGTATCAAATAAAGAGGAAATGAGATGTACATATAGTTTAGTTAGTATAAAGGGGGAAGTGATATGTATAGTCACAATAAAAGAAGGGGGAAATGAAAAGATGAAATGATGTGTACAGTCAAACATTTGAAAGAGCAAAGAACAGAGAATGTATAATACAAGAGGCAAGTATACATGTACATTATACTTATACTTTACTGATGCATACAGTTAGGGGGAGTCATATAATGACAAGGATATATACATGGTGTACATACTAAACACTTTAGTATTATGCACATATCAGTTTTTGATGCTAATGTCAAAGGGGAAGATTGAAGGAATTATATTTTTCCATTTGTATATACAAGGAAAAAAATGATCTACACCATTGGTCTACACTACACCAACAGACAGGGAATAGCACAACCTGATGCCAAGGTTACCTGATACTGCAAATTACAAAGCATCCTGACAAACACTATTCAGTGTTACCCAATGACAAAAAGGATACAGGAACCCGATGAGTAACAATAGTGCAACCTGACAGAACAAAAGAGAGAGGAACCCGATGGATGAAGGGAACCCAATGATCAGTTCAACAAAGGAACACCAAAAGAATTTCAGTTCAACCTGATGACCAAGAACCGACAATCAGTTACATCCAAAAAAAGGTGGATCTGACTTTTCATGTAAGATAAAACACTGAAGTTGTATATTTAGCTTCTTTATTTGTTTTTAAATCCATTATGTGCAGAGAAAGAAATGTAATTATTATTTTTTTAATTAGTCTAACTAATTTAAAACATGCAAACTAAAGATCAAGGTCAAGTTGTAAACCTTGGATATAGAGTTAACTTTTTAATGCATGATTCTAGAATAGGTCAAATACTTGTATAAATAGATGCTCAATCTATCATGAACATGTTGTTGTTCAATGAATATTTTAGCCACTGAGAGCATCTAAGGACCAAACAAGAGATTTCATGCACAAGGATAGAAATCAATCAAATCAATTTCAAGAACAAGAACACAGGCTACCGACGAGCAGAGAAAGGTATTCATCAATCACTATAGGTGATATTCTTATTATGAGAGCTTTAATGGATCTGTGATCAAAAATTGTAGATTGCATACAGTTAGGTAAAACATATGTACTCATTCTAACAAGTGTAGTACACTTAAGAAATCCTTTCAAGAAAGGTGGACCTAACATTCATATTGTAAATCTCTTAACCGAGTGCACACTTAAATCAGTGTTGCTAAAGCTCTTAATAGAGTAGATCTTAACAGATCTCCACTTTAATACTCCTAAAAGGGTAGATCATCAGAAGTGATCAATTGTAAGCCTTTACTAGCTCCCTTCCATTCTGTAGATAGTGAATTTTTGTGGGTGCCATCCCCACCACAGTTTTTACTTCCTAACAGGAGTTTTCTACGATATCATATCTTGTGTTATGTGTTTATTAATTTCATGAATGTTTCTATGAATGTTACAAACAACTAAAGATTATGAATTAATACTACATGCATAAGAAAGAACAACAACAATGGTTGGTAATACAATAAAGAATGATTGCTAATGATGAATGGTAAAAAGAGTTAAAAGTTTTAGAGGTACTGATTCACCCCTCCCCTCTCAGTACTACTTCCCATTAATCCCAACAAAAAGAGCCTTTTATAGAAATAATACCTTCAAATGAGGAAATTGCACATATTACAACAAACCTTGTTACTCAATCATAGAGTAACTATGATATAATAAATAGGAAAGTTGGTAATGCATATGGCAGACCATCTGTTATGTTTATCAAAGAGACAAAAGTAAACCCTAAGAAGAGATCAGAAAAAGAAATAATTTTTGAGGGTGTAAAAAAATAAAGGTAATAATAGAAGATAAACCAAGTAATCCATGTCTTTTTCATAAGATTAAAGCAAGGACACCAGAGATAGGTGCTTCCTCTATTCCAAAAGATGCTAAAGGAGTTGAGCCAAGCCAGGATACTCAAAGTAAGGATAGAAGTGTTTTCACTATCAAGCAAGATATCTTTGATATCAAGTATACTCTTGTTGACATGGGACAAGTATTATCACAAATGATAGTCAAAGTTCCATTTTTAGAAATGATGAGAATTCATGAGCACAAGGAAATAAATTTGACATGGATTAACAATATTTTTTCCACAAGATCCTTGAAGTTAGAAATGGGTGAGGAGAAAGAGAATAGTAAGGAAAAATCTGATAGCAAGGGAAAAGAATCAGAAGAGATCATCTCAAAAATCCCACAGATTTCTTAAAAAAAAAAATATGTCACTACTCCTTTGGGAGCTGTGGACCCCTTTTTCTTGACATTGGTTATTAATGGAAAGATTCTTAAGAATTGCATGATTTGTTCAAGATTATCTAATACAGTCATGCCTACAGAAATAATGAAATCAATGGTATTGCAGGTAGATACTACTAATGGTAGATATCAAGCAATGGATTCAGGAGAAGTACTTGTCATAGGTATTATTAAGGCTTTGCCTTATACACTTGCTACATTTCCATAGATGATACTAATAATGAGTGTTCTAGTAGTTGACATCCCACCTCAATATGGAATGTTACTATCTAGGAAATGGAGTGCCTCAATGGGATGAAGTATCCAGTGTGACCTATCTTTTGTAACATTTGACATAGTTGGCAAAAATGTCAAGTTATCTAGAGAAATCAGTACTCATATGATTGAGGAGAGTGAAGATGAAGCAACAAATTGTTTCTTGGATACTGACATTGCATCCTTTCAAGTGCAAAATAGTAAGCCTGAGGAAGATGCGAACACATGTTGTTAATAGAGGATAAAGAAAATCTTGTAGATAAGAGTGACTTATGGACAATTTATTTGCATGGTGCAAGCTCAAAGGAAGGAGTTGGTTCAGGAGTGTTACTAATAGCTCCTAATGGTAAGACATACAAGTTCTCATTTTCTCTTTTGTTCATTTGCACTAACAACATTGAAAAATATGAGGCTTTACTAATAGGATTGAGGTTAGCCTCAAGAAGCAAGATTATATGTATCAGGGTCATTGGAGACTTTGAGTTGGTTATTTCTCAAACAATATCTAGGTATGCTTCAAAGAATAAAATTCTAAAACAATATAGGAATGTTATTTAGGATGAAATAGAAAACTTTGATGCATTGGCATTGATCAGATAGACAGAAATCAGAACAAGATGGTAGACCTATTGGATAATATTGCTTTGAGGCCTAAAGACATTACTTTTGCAGGGATCTCTATAATAGAGGTTCAATCTAGACCATCTATTCCAAACAATGCTGAAAATTGGCAAGTCTTTGATGATGACAATGATATTTTGAGATTCCTATCTTGTGAATCTAACTTTGGGAACAAAGAGATGGAATTTAATGGTTTTGTAGAGACCCTAGATGGAAAAGACAATATTCTTGGCAGGGAGGTATCCAACTAAAATAAAATATTATTCCCAAAGGTTTGGTTGTACTTGAGAGAGCCTTTAATAATAGGGACAAGCCTTTATCTACAAACACTATGAACAAACCTGAGGATTTGGAGGAGGTAAAGTTGGGGACAGATCAAGCTCCTAAAAAGGTGTATATTGGTATGAAGTTATCCCACAAGCTTAGAGATTCATTGGTGGATCTTCTCAGAAAATATAGAGATGTTTTTGCATGGTCTTATGATGACCTGAAAGTATACAGAGAAGATTTATTCCAACATGATATTCCATTAAAAGAGGTCTCTAATCCTTTTAGACAGAAGTTGAGACTTTTCAATCCTACCCTAGCACCCACAATGCAAGAAGAACTAAAAAAGATAAGGGATTATGGAATCATAAAGCCTATAAGGCATTCAAAATCGGTATCCAATTTGGTACCAATTAGGAAGAAAAATGGAGACATCAGACTATGTGTGTATTTTAGAAACTTAAATGTTAACTCTTTGAAGGACAATTATGAATTTCCCAACATGGAAGCTATGTTGAAAAGAGTCACTAGGTCCGAGATGATGCCAATTTTGGATGGTTTTTTAGGGTATAATTAGGTCAATGTCAAGGAATCTAAACAGTTTAAGACTGCATTCACTATGCCCTGGGGAAATTATGTGTATGTCAGAATGCCTTTTGGTATGACAAATGTTGTAGTGACTTTCCAGAGAGCCATGAATGTGGCGTTTGCAAATTTCATAATTTTTTTTTTGGAAATCTATCAAGATGATCTTACTGCTTACTCAACAAAGGAAAATCAACATTGTGATCATCTTGAAAAGATCTTTGTAAGAGTATTAGAATATGGGGTTTCCTTTAACCCAAAGAAGTGTGTACTTGAGGTGATAGAGGGAAATATTTTGGGACACATTATCTCTAAAGATGGATTTAGAATTGACATTGAAAGGGTAAGTATAGTTTATAAGGTCCCTCAACCTAAGAATGTCAAGGGAATTTAGTCCTTCTTTGGACAAGTAAATTTCTTAAGGAGGTTTGTTACAAACTTTGTAGAGACTAGTTTGCCAATCTCAAAGATGATGAAGAAAGGAGCCAAGGTGGAATGGACTCAAGAAACATGTAAATATTTTTTAGATATCAAGAAGGCTATTAAAGATGCTCATGTTTCAAGAACCCCTGATTATAGCAAGCCACTTCAAATTTTCTCTTTTGCTTCATATAATATTGTTGTTGTAGTGTTATTGCAGAAGAACTCAGGGGGCTATGAACAACCTATTTCTTTTTTAAGTAAGTCTTTACAAGCAACAAAGCTAAAATATGATATCATGGAGAAACAAGCCTATGCTTTGGTCAAGGCTTTTAAAGCATTTAGATGCTATTTGGTAGGAGAAACCATAATTGCTTATGTTCCAAGTGCTGCTGTAAAAGATATCTTAGTCCAACAAGAGGTCTCAGGGAGGAGATGTAGATGGATCAACAAGATCCAAGAGTCTAATATTGACATTCATATCACCAAATTGGTAACAGGTCTAGGACTTGCTAAACTCATGGATCAAAGCAATTTAGATGAAAATCATATTGATATGCTAAAAGAGGAAAAGAGACCTCATATTTGTGATATGCATTATACTGATTGGTACAAGGACATCATTGGATATTTGCAAAAGGTGGTGCTCCCCCCTGACATGGATGAAAACAAAAGGAGAACAATCAAGTTGCATTTTGTGAAGTACACAATAATTCAAAGAACACTGTGGTGGAGGAGAAATGAAGGAGTATTTCTCAAGTGTATAGATCATTATAGATATAAGAATCTCTTGAAACAAGTACATGATGGTGCATGTGGTGGCCATTACATGGCTAAGACTAATTCTGATAAGATTATCAGATTTGGTTTTTGGTGGCCAACAATCTTCAAGGATGCCCATCATTATGTGATGCTTGTCAAAGATTTTTAGGCAAGCTAAAGTTTGGTGGGAAATTTGTATTGAATCCTATTATAGTTGAGGCACCTTTTTAGAAGTAGGGGATGGATTTCATTAGTAAAATCCCTAATAAGTCTAGTGTAGGTCATTCATGGATCCTAGTGGAAACTAACTACTTTACCAAGTGGGTGGAAGCAATTCACAGTAAAAGATCCACAAGTAGGGTTGTGATTGATTTTATGTTGCAGAATTCCTTGACTAGATTTGGTTGTCCAGAGACCATTGTGGTGGACAATTCTATGTACTTTAGATCAGATGGGTTCAGTGAATTATACTAGAAATATGGGATCCAAGTCTCTTACTCTTCCCCATATCACCCCCAAGGAAATGGTCAGGCTGAATCTAGTAACAAGATGCTGATAAAGATTATCAAAAGAGTACTCAATACAAACAAGAAATCCTGGGATTCAAAATTGCATCTTGCTCTATGGACAAATAGAATAACAATGGAAAAGGATATTGAATGTGCACCTTTTGACTTAGTCTATCACATTCATGCCAAATTACCTCATAATAACTTATTATAAATGCACAAATTTGTCCAAACATATGATGATGAGTTAGATGAAGATATGAGAATCAGATTGTAGGATTTGATACAACTAGATGAGTCAAGAAGGGAGGCACATGATAGGAATGTCAAACTACAATTATAGTGCAAGGGTCTATTTGACAAGAGAACCACTTCTAGAAAGTTTGAAGCTGATGATATGGTTTTAATGTGGAATGCCAGACTGGAAGATAAAGGAAAACATGCCAAATTTGATCCTATCTAGTTAGGCCCATACATAATTGACAGCAGGTGGGGTTCTGATTCATACATTTTAAAGGACTTGACTGGAAATATTCTGGAATTTCTGGTTCATACACATTTCCTAAAGTTTTACTTTTCTTGAAGTTTGAGAATTCCATGAACAAGTAATTATGTATATATTATTTCCTTGTTTTCCTATTTTAGGTTAGGTTTCCTATTTTCTAAGTGGTCTTCTTATCCTCAAAATCTTGAATCCTTGTCATGCCTGCAAGAGGCATGCATCCCCAGACGGAGCCACTATTAGACATTTTCAAAATTCTCATGGTTCCATGTCTTTTCTCTTATCTCTACAATTGTTCCTGGTCTCTAGCCTAAAACCCTAGGTCTTGTTGAGTCATTTTTATGCTAAAACCCTAAATCCCTCAAAGCTCATTATAATTTGAAGTTACTTTTTGTAACTTAAAACTTTAGGTTTTAAGTCATGTGTCATGTCTTTAGGTTTTCATCAGATGGGGCGTCCTTATTTCCTAAAGTATTTTTCTAGAAGGGTTTTAATATTTCCTAAGTATATATCCCAAAAATACTTTATCTTTATGCATATGTCAGGCAAGTTTGTTTTGATCCAACAACTATGGCTTTGCCTCAATGCCAAGATGTAGTCAATCTAATGTTCAAGACATTGTGCCTAGGTGACGTGTGGAAATGTGGGACCAGAGCTGCCGGGTTACTAAGATGATTAAAGAGCATTCTCATCTTTTGGATTTGATGATTGGCATTATGACCTAAGGAAACATATGAAGTTATTTAACTACTAAGGCAATGTGCCATGGTGACACATGGTGGTTTGTGGGACCTGGCCAGAGATCAAGAAAATTTAATGTGTGATCGAGTCAGATTTGATCATGCAGTCAGTGCTTTTCCTTAACCTTAAGATGCAGTGATGATATCATTCAAGGCATTGCATCATCTTGAAACATGGCAGTTGTCAGATTTGGGGCTCATTTGAAGTCAATTAACAAGTGTTCAAGTTGTACAAGATCTTATGGCTGGTGTGAAGCCTCAAAAGAAGGATGAGTTAGGTCTAACATTCAAGGCATTGCACCCTTTCAACACATGTATGAGGCAGGTCTGGATCAGTGACAGTGTAATAAAGGTAAAAGGATTTTAGTTTTGAAAATATCTACTGGTTAGTGCAAAGCCTCAAGGGAGAGATGAGCATGAGATGCTCATCAAGGCATTGCGCCCTTGTGACACATGTCCTTCCCAGTTAGGTGGGACCTATAGTTTCAAGGCTAAGGGTAAGTTAAGGAGATTTCAAGTTTGAGAAGATTTGATGGTGGGCGTAAAGCCTTAAAGAAGAGATACTTGTCAGATAGTCTTTAAGGAATTTCACCTAGCTGACACCTTTCCTCTTGTGATCATGGGGCCAAAGTGAGTGATGAGTTAAAGATAAAGCCAATTCAAATAGACCGTGTGGCAGGCACTAAGCCTTATGAAGAAGATGAATGATAGATAATGATAAAGCCATTGCACCATGGTGACATGTGGCATATGGTAGGGCCCTGTTGAGTGATAAGGAAGCTTAAAGGAAAATCAATTTATTTTTCATCCAATGGATAGTGCAATGCCTTAAGGGAAAGATGTGTGGAAGATAATATTTAAGGAATTGCGCCCGTGTGCCACGTGTCTAAATCTAATTTTTTTGGTTCCCGAATAACTTAAAGGGGATCTACGATTATGTTTTAAAGTTGAAAAAGGATTTGATCTCGACCATCCAAGTATTTTTCTGCTCCACCTATGATCATTACAACTAAATTTCAAATATTTAAATCTTATTCTCAGAAGGTTTCATGGCGGTGGATTCATATATTTTCTTAGAGCCATTAATTTTTTTATCTAATCTTATGGATTGATATTTTCATAGCTGTTGAATAGTGTAGGGATTAAAATATGATATGGAAAGATACATTTATGTCCAGAGTTGATAGATGGGTTTCTAATTAGATGGATAAATTCTTGTAGTGGCGCTTGGTCTCTTTGCATTTATGTTCATCTACTATCTACATCATGGCTTGGAATTTATTTCACCTTAGGGTACTATACTCACATCCATGGATTATGGAAATTGATATCAGATCTGATTTGCATAGATTGAAGAGAAAGATAGGGTGTCAACTTGATCACAAATTTGAATTCTTTTAATGCTTGCATTGATTTCTTGTAAACCCTAAATGGTCTAAAGATTTTTGCATTCATGGTCCTATAAAGGAATATTCAATACCATTTAGGAAGGGTTGGAGAATTCGGAGAATATTGTAAGCATTAGACTTACATTTGTTTCCAGTCTAGGATATAGAAGATGTGTTTTAGACTATATTAAGATAGAATAGAAAGTTGTATGATCCTTTGCATATTGTCTTATTTTGTACTTCCTTTTCATATTGATGCAAAAAAAAGATTTCAATATACTTAATATAATCGATCTCAGATTTTAAGTCTTTCCTTTGTGTTATCTTCCGAGTTGTGAGTTTTTTGGCTTACTATATGACTTTTTCTTATACACCTGTGTATTCCACAAGTCTTTGATCTTAGATAAAATTAAATGCATTGGATATTACATTGATTCTATTGGATTATCTACTTAAGGATCTTGTAGTGTGTAGCATGAGAGATTTTATGTTTATGGATTTGAGTCTATCCAAGAGGTTGTTTCAATTTTAGTATTTTATTTAGGAGTTCACCCAATGGATAAGGCACTGATCCAAAACTAGTATATTCTATGTAGATATATATCTGATAGGTTTGGCTACGTTCTATTGCTAAATTTAATCAAACTCATTACAAAATTATTTACATTTGCAGTTTTTTTTTGTTATTTCACCATGGTAATAGAGAGTCAATGAATGCTTGGTTGGCATTTAGCACTTTCTTATGATCATCTGTTGTTTGAATCTAGAAGTAGAAGGTGTTGTGAAGAGTTGAGTTTTATCTGGATTAGGTGTACCTACCTTGGTTTTGCAGAGCCATAAGTGTAGAGGGAAGTCTTGTCCCTATAATTAGTCATGTTACCTTATAGGGATTTCACACTTGGAGCTAACCACTCCTAATATTAGTCTTAAGATATATTGGTTTCTTCTCAAACTGTAACAGTTTTAAACACCAACATCTCTCTTATCCCATTTTGATTGCGTTAGGTTTTCCACCATTTTCTTTGTGTTCTTCTCTAAAATAGGAATGACACCAGAGTTATCCAAACCTATTATACCGTCAATTAAGTCACTACAAATATTCATAGGCTGATCTCCAAGCTAAATAAAATGATCATGAACTCTGCTCAGAATGATATTAATCCATTCCTCATCATCAAATTTGTAAAGTTCAGTCTTCCACATGATACTAAGGTTCTCAATATGTGCAAACTCATCTTTTATCTTTCCATCTTGTCCAATCATATCTTTCATCTCTTTATAGATCTCATAATCTCCCAGAGACTTGTACTTATAGTGAATGTAAGCCCTAATGTATTCAACGTGTAGAATCCTATAGGGTGTTTTCAAAAGTGCACCTTCGAGATCATCCTCAGTTGATTTGCATGGGTGTTTCTTAAAGTTATATCTAGGCCTCTCAGCAATAGAAAACATCAACAAAGTATCCATAACCAACACTTTGAAAAAGATCTAAATACATCTTATCTACTGATATGTGAATTTTTTCCTCGATCAAACGCTCAATGTACTTTTTTTTCTTCTTTTACTCTAAAATCAGTTCTCCTTAGGCTCTATTCTTCAAATGATGTATAAACAAGTTCTTTCAATTGAACTTATACTTTATTTTGTAAATAAATGACACAGTTCCCAATAAACTCATCTCTACACATAATCTAGTAGATTATCAATCTGGTGATCACAGCATAAAGATTTGTAAAACCACGTGATCATAGATATATGTTCCACAAAATCTCCACATACTCTTCCTAAGATCTCAAGAGCTTAATCCTCATAATCAGGGGCTGGATAGATTTGTGATGTTTTCTTCCAATGCTCCCCCTAAGGCCATGCTTGGCCATCTAGGTTGATGTAACAATATTAGCTTCAGGCGAAGGCTTAGTAGCATCTACTGAATCTCCCTGAACCAATACCTCACTTGTTTCTTTTACCTTTCATACCTTACCACTATTTTCAACTTCTAGTTTTCTGAAATGACTCTTGAATTCATCCATATATTCTGCAAGACTCTTACCAGTATCACCAATGTTCTTCTTTATAACCATAGGTTGTGGTACTCTTCTATTATTAGTTCCATTATATCTACAAAACTCACAATGTGTCCTGCATTGTGACATTTATAACATGAAGGAGGTGGTCTATTCTGATTAACCTATAGTTTACAATACCTTGCAATGTGCCCAAAGTTATTGAATTTGTAACATGTGATCTTAGTTGTTTTTTCTTCCCTAATGTAATCTTCTTTGATTCTAGATTGATCAGGTTTTCTACATTCTTCTTTCTTATGTCCATATGCATGACAATTGTTGCAATAGCCATCAAAATATTTGTAAGGAATTTTACTTCTGCAGTCTCTCTTCATGTGTTTAATCTTGTTACATCCAAAACATCTACCTCTAAAAGGTATGATCTGATCTTTAGGTTCTTCAAGAGTAGGTCTTTCTCCATCATTCTTTACTTCTAGTTTTTCTTCCTGAGTCTTTGAACATTCAGCTTCATTGAAGCCAACTCCTGTCATGTCTCCTTTAGGTTTCTATCTATCTCTTTGCTCATCAATCAAGTCACTTCTCAAGTGAAGTTTCTCAACATGTTTCTTAGCCTCAACAAGTTCACCTATTATGAAATGATTATATTTCTCTAATTCTAGGTACTTGTTCTTGTAGTGATCAAATTGAGTCTTCATTTGTCTCATCTGAATATTAGCATCTTTTAGGGTTTCTTTATTTTTTTTTCTATCATCCTTTTCCTATTGAATCTCATTAGCCATAAGAAGGGAAGTAGTTTCATGTTTAAGCTTCAAAGTATCTTTCTCTTGTTCAAGATGTTTTATCTGATCTAAAGTATCATTGTCTGAATCCTCTTTTATCTTATCCATAAGCTCTTGTCTCTGACTTATAGAAAGTTCAATTTGTTCTTTCACTTTGTTGATGACTCCCTCTACTATTTTCAATTTGAATTTTAAGTCACCATTCTCTTCTTTAGCCTTATCCAAGTCTTCAAGTGCTGCTTCAAAGATTTCCTCCAAACTTTTAGAATCCATCTTGATCTCCCTTAAGCTACTAAGCTTTCTCTCCAAGGAACAAAAGATTTGATACCAACTGTTAGGAATAATTAATACTAAGAGGGGGGTGAATTAGTATTACAACACTTTAAACATGAACTTAATAATTTACAACTTAACCAAATAAATACTGAAATGAAAAGAACATAAACACACAAAACATAACTCATAACACCATGAATTTTTTTTTTAGGAAACCCTGGCCAAGGGAAAAACCCAATGAGAATGGTACTCACAAATATGCACTAAACTTATTGTGTCCCTATTAGAATACCTAGCCCTATTAGGAGCTGAATACTACATTAGCACATTTCCTCGCTAGAGGAATAGAAAACCCTGTTAAAGGTATACTGAGCTCACTTCTCATACAATCAAAAATATGATTCGGTTACAATGCTTTAACAAGAATGGATAATACAAGCATCTGTTATGCTTAGGTAGTTCCAGTTGTAGCTCGCATCACCATCTGTGTGATTCTAACATCAAAATGCATCCATGCATCACATCCACATAATCTCATTTGTCTCACATACTTATTCATCCACATACTTCGCTTCTCAAAATCTATTCATATATATATATATATATATA